>CABFOW010007116.1:0-26452 GCA_902141385.1 Timema californicum | reverse complement strand
CCGAACCACGGTGGAGGCCTGGCATTCCACACATTCACAAGATGTCTTGTCAGAGGTGAAGGAAGGGTTTGGTAATCAGATTTGAGAGTTAAAATTAGATAAGGCAACTTGTTTTCCATTCCCCAATTATGATAACTTTAAGTAATTGGTAAAATTACACGTTAATTTATACTTATCCTTAAATAATGAGTAATGTTAGTCCCGTATTCAAGACGATCCTGAATAGCTCAGTGGTGGAGCATTGACTCTCCACGCCAAATTTTGGTGTCCGGGTGCCTTAGAAGTAAACATAAGTGTAGTAGGAGTGTGTGGGAGGGAGGTTAGGGGTGCGAGTTAGGGGGAGGGGGACACGATCCCCTTACTTTTATAAAACGGTTGGTGTTGTTCTCCCAATTTTTCACCGACAAGAACGAAGGATGCTCCTGAATATATTATTTTACTAGAAATGATATTAACTTACTCGCGACTCCTCCAGGTTCTATGCATTTTAACCACACTATTTGAGTATGGCTGATGAAGGTAGAATATAGAGGAAACGTACTTAATTTTACGTGAAGGGAGAGTAGGAAAACCAGTAGTTAAAAAAACCTCAGTACACCTGGCCCAAATTTTGTCCCAAGGTCCCCATTCCCGGAAAATTAGACCACAGCAGTCTTACATATAGTCCACGTACACACCGATTCGGATTACACTATAATTAGTTATTAGAGTGATAAATATGCCAGCGACCCATACAAGAAAAAAATGGGAGTACAATTAAAAGTACTAGTTTCTAACCTTGAGATTAACTTAGATATTCTGAACCCGCCTTATTGGCGTAGTTAGCTAAGGCGTTTGTTTTATGTTGAGCTAGACTGCCGAAGACGGAGAGATCAAGGTTTGAATCTTGGTCGGGTGAACTGGGGAGTTGGGGGTGGGGTTGGTTCCTAAATGGTTTCTCACTCTCCCTCCACGCAAATTTGGGTTCACTTACTCTAAATTCAACCTTCCCAATCCCTAACCCATAAGCGTAATTAGTACTTAAGCGTATAACCCGAACGGATAGTAAGACGCGGTGCTAAGTAAATAAAAAAGTAAAATAAATTCAATATTCTGGTACCAAGACTAAAGTTATCATCACAATAAATGAGGTGTGTGTTATGAAATACCACGTCTGCGTTCCACGAGCCACAGTTTACCGTACCATCGCAGGTAGATGAACCCTGAGCACCCCCCACTCCCCACCTTTGCCTAGATCTGTCAGCGAGCAGTTAAAGTTGAGAGTAGCGGCATTCTTTTCACGAGTTGAGCTGCTCTAGTCTAAAGATCTCTTCACTAGAACAGTGAACATTGTATTTGGGTGCTAATCACTGCCTAAAAAAGGTGTTTGTAGAAACTATTTTATTGCTGGATGGACATGGCATTCGGAAGATTCAATGGTTAACAGACATTTACAAATACATCCATTTCATCGACACGTTCTTTGAGAAGTTGGGCAAACACTTAGTGTAGCTGTGAGTAAAATGTAGCATTAAAAATAGTTACTATATTAGGATTCTGGCAGGAAGCTACAAAAGTTACTAAAGGTATTTTCATACATTCCTGCGTCAAGTCATATGATTAGTAGCCGACAATTTTGATAGATATTATCAATACCTATAATAACACTAATAATAAAGTAGGCTAAGCGTTTCTCAATGTTGACAGAAAAAAATATGTTAGTTTTTTTATAAACCTTTTTTAATATTTAATTTACATTTGTATTATTTAATTAATGTAGGATCTTAAACAAATAGGTATTTATCTTAAATGACAGTTAGTAAGATCTCACTTAGAGTAAATTTTGGTTGTTGTTCTTCAGCATTGACCTTGTAATTTTCGAATAGTAACTGATTAAGGTGTGAGTGTAGGGGACGCAAGTCAAGGCCAGTGTTTTTGCAGTTTTTATAGCAAAACCTTTTTTGGCCAAAATAAATCTAATTTTACTCAAGTAGAAACACATGGTTTAATGTACTTCATGTGGAGATATAGACAGTTGTTGAATATCTGTCATGAGCATAGCAGCATTAGATGACGAAAATCTTTTTAAATAACGAGAAAAAGTTGTTATTAAATCTCAGGACACCCTTGACTAATATTCAATAATTACTGTTGAGGTTATCATGTAAAGAAAATTAATCTACGTTTTTACAGGATAAATATTTGATTTATTTTAACCAAAAACATGTTTTGACCTCAAAGCGGCAAAAAATAATAGCCTTAATTCGCGTTGCCTACAACCCCTCTTCAACTTTTATGTTTGAATTTCAATGTGATAAGTACTTCAAGTTTCCATTAAACATTTAAAAGGCAAAGTAAAATAATCCGGACTTTTTAAGGGGCGGGATACAGTGAAAAGGTAAAATTTTCAAAATAGATCCAAACAATTCAGTTACACAAAACCAAGTTAGACTAAGCAATCGCACTTAAAAGTGTGAATGTCATGGTTCATGGTTTGAATATTTTTCATCGACATACCACTAAAAAAAATCGTCTTGTTTATATGGAAATTATTTACTTGCATGGGCATTATGTTTATTTTTATTACAAATTTAGAATTTAAACCGATTTATTTAAAATTGCATTAAGTCTATTCATTAAAAAAAAGTTTTTAAAAGGCATTTTATAAACACAGGGCTGTATCAGCAAGATACCGGTACTTGCATACCTGTATTAACGTAACCTAGGACTGCAACAATCTTTACAATACTCTCAAAAAAATTAAACACACAGGTAATAGAAGGGAACCAGAATAATGTTTTCTTACTTAAGTGAGTAGATAAATCTTTAGCGGAATAATTATGGCAACTATCACGAAATAACCATCAAAGAAGCTACAAAGAAATATACAAATTACATTCACACGATTATCCTTATATCATTTTCATTCCAGCTTGAGGCAAAGTTGATGCTACCAACCATAATGAAATTCCTTTAAGAAAACGATTTGAAATATTAATAAAAGGTTATAGCCGCTTCGGTGGTCGAATGGTTTCTCGTAATAGACTTTTCTACTGATGACGGGGAGATCGGGGTTTGAATCCCGGTCGAGTGTACCGAGGTTTTCCACTCTCCACGCAACTTTGGGTACATTTCCTATGAATTCAACATTACTCATCCTCAACACATTCGCTAAGCTAGAACAAATGTAACCCGAATGGTCGGGAGGCCTAAGACGCGCTTGCGAGTATATATATTCGTAGGTCGTTGCAGTGATGGCTGCAGATTATTGCATTAAAATGTATTTTAAACTTTTTATTGGGATAGGGTCTATATAATAAGCCCTCACTCACTTTTTAGTTAAAAGTTTATTCGTCAAAGGCTATCAACTTTACTTAGATATTTAGTTTTGTGTAATTTGAATAAAAACGTATATTTCCCCCCTTCACAGCCCGATGAGAACTTTAAAATGACCCCTCTCCCAGATCTCTATCTATTCGTTGCGCCAAACCACTCAAATAATGATTGAGCTGAAATTATTTTTAAACAAAGACAAATATTATATTTACCAATATACAGCTATACACAAATCATGGTTTTCATGGTGATGTAAACAAAGAATGATTGTACAGATGAACCACTACCCACACAGGAGGAAAAGTTGGAAAATTCGCTGAGGAATATTGGCTTTTAGTCTTAGGCCACTATTTCTACCCACTATTTCTACCATGATCCTGATTCTCTAATATTTAAAATGAGTGTTCGTTCTTCAAAATTTGTTTGATCATTTCCTCGTAATTTCTATCACTGAGAGTGATTAAATGTGATAATGAAAATTAAGGTGTAAGTGTTTGAATGTGTGATTGTATGAGTATATGTGTATGTGTTAGAGAGAGAAATACTGGGAGAAGAGAAAAATAGTGTGTGTAGGAGGAGAGAGAGTGTGTGTGAGAGAGAAAGAGAATATGTAAGGGAGAATGCGTGATAAAGTGATAGAGAGAGAGCGAGTGTGTGTGTGTGTGTGTGAAAGAGCTAGTATACAATTTTGGGACAGATATTGTGTGAAAGCGAGAGAAAATGTGAGGGCATGTGAAAGAGAGTTTGAGAAAAAAAGTTAAGAGAGGGAGAGATTAGCTTAGAGAGAGAAATTTAGATTCAGAGAGAGAGAGAGAGAAAAAGCTAGAGAGACAAACTAAGAGAGAGTATTTGAGAGAGAGTGGGTTTGAGATAGATAGTGAGAGAGTTTGAGATAGAGAGTCAAATTGAGATAGAGCGAGTTTGAGAGGCAGACCGTTTGTGAGAGAACGTTCAAGAGATAGAACGTTCGAGAGAGAGCGTTTGAGAAAAAGCTTAAGAGAAAGAGTATAATAAAGATAGAGTGAGAGAACTTGTGTGATAAAGAGTGTATGTGAGAGTAGAGAGTGTGTGAGATAGTGGGATAAAGTGTGAGAGAAAGAATGGGAAAAGATTATTTTAGAGAGTGTTGTATAGAATGATTGTGAGAGTGTGTGTGTGTGGTGTGTGTGAGGGAAGAGTGTTTGAGAGAGAGTGTGAGAGCGCGAGAGAGTTTGATAGAGAGTGAATGTGGAGATATAGATGTGGTACTCAAACATTACGATACTTTGAAATATCATTCCCTCAAAAATTGAGTATCAACATGGGAAACATAACTGAAATTAATGTATTTGTAAGCATGTGAAAAGATAGATGGGGTGCACGAAACATTACTTTTAAATATATCCTCAAAATTAAGCGGTAAAATGAAAACGTAGCTTAATATTTTTACTGTGTAACTATTTGCTAAAATGATCATCAAAACCCATTATTTGAATAAAATGAACATCAAAACCCATTATTTGAAAAAAAAGAAGAAAAAAAAGAACACCAACACTCTTAGTTAGATAGTTAAAATGGCTATTTTTTTTAACATTATATATCATTTGATCGTTTTTGAGCTTATAATACATACCTAAACATAATATTTTAACATCATTTTATCATGCGCGAAACAAAACGTAGACAATATTTTCATGAACTTAACAACTTAACTTTAATTTTCGAATTATGCTCAATATGCCAATAAAAAACAAATGTTTCCCCAGTTTAGGAATCTCATTTTATATGTGTCATAAAAGGCATCCAAAGAGAAAATGGTTATGTGTTCGGACCAACAAATAAAGGTTGAGTTATTATATTTTAGTTTTTCATTTTTGTTTAATCACCATGGAAACCGTTATTTGCTACATAGCAGTAAATCTCTAAGTACTATATATATATATATATATATATAGTACTTAGAGATTTACTGCTATGTAGCAAATAACGGTTTCCATGGTGATTAAACAAAAATGAAAAACTGAAAATTATCTGTGAAAATCGGGGTTTCGTGGAAAACTACTATTTTTCCCGACATCCTGGACTCCTAACCGTTAAAATGAGTCAAATAGCCAAAGCTATTATTTAAGCTTTTAGTGAGGATAACTCCATCTAGATATCATATTCTGAAAGCATAAATAATAGCTTCAGCTATTTGATTCATAGATATGCAATCCCTTAAAATTATAATAATTGTGCAAGTAAGTGGCAGCATTAAGCCAACCACCGAGTCGAAGGTGGTTGCGTTATCTGATAGCTCGTGATCTTAATAAAATCATACATTTGTTTTGTAGCCGACGATTTCCGCACGTCCATAATATACTCTGCCTTAAAATATGAGTGAAGAATGACTCTGGACACGGGACGATTCCTGGATAGCTGAGTGGTTAGATCATTGACGTACTAAGTCCAAGGTCCCGGGTTCGATTCACGCGTCCCAGGTGTCAATTTTCAATTTTCACACTTAAAATGAGTGTTCGTTTGTCAAATCTGTTAAGTAATTTCTATTACCGGAAACGGGCTTATCAAATTATATATAAGGATATATAAACATTTATATTTTAAAATGATCCCACATATTATTTTACCTTGGACAAATTTATAAATTAAATTAAAACCAATTACAATAACTTGACTTATTAACTTTTCTAATGTATTTAATAATAGGCCTACTTGTATCATATCTTAAAGAGCTTACTTCAGGACCTGATGCTCGTGGGTTTAAACCGGGCTGGGGTCGACGGATTTGTCTTGAATGATAAAGATCCGTGGCACAATTTCCTTCGGAGGGGAAGTAAAGTCGTCGGTCCCATGTTGATTGTGGTATGTAAAAGAACCTTGGAACGTATGTGAAAATACCTTTCTGTAAAAATTGGTAGGCCCTTTTTTGTTTGTTCATAGAAATTATCGTATGCTGATATGATCAGTAAGTTCAGAAAGCGCACGTTATATACCTCAAATATTTGAAAAATGGATACCTGTACCTTTCCTGCGTATACATTTTTACTTAAATCATCGCTGAAAATATGACTTACGCTCCTACTAAATTAGGCACTATTACATGATAGATACTTGTTTTGATAATTGTCGCTTTACATGGTAATATATTAATTGTACTGAATTCAGTATGGAAACATCGCCCGTATGCACGGGACATATCAACCTGACTGAGGACTGAGACACTTGCATAAGCGAGCTCGGGGGTGGGGGATTAGTGGGGCTATTTTCAAAATGTCTCCAAACAAATTTTTGATCATCGTAATATAAGGAAACTTGAAAAAGATGGGATGGTAGGAAACGCGAGTTAAGTTTAGTGTTTTTGCACTTTTTATATATAAGTGTAATGCCCTGTTTTATAAGTTGCTTCTAGTAAGATTTTCATCCATTTCCTGGCATTATGTTATATCCTGCCAGCGCGTGCGACTTTGGACCTTGTTCTCTTACTGTATAGACTAACATCTGCAAGTCCCAGATTAATGTGGGAATGAGTATTCGATAACCAACGAGTCTAAGGAGAGCTATGGTCGAACCAGGCCCCCTCAGGCCACCGCGCGGGGTCCTTGAGGTTCGCACACGCTCCCTCGTTCATTTCGGCCTCTCTGATGTACCCATTGTATCGTAGAATAGTATTTAACTAAATTAAATAGAACTCTTTGTACACTGCCTTTTAATTCACAAGCCTACTCCCACGCCCTACTCATTCCATCAGAGTACGCTCGGGGGTAGCCATCTAGATTCACATATGTCACTAAGACCCCCAATTCCACGGAAGCCAATAGTTAGAGCGGACACCATCCGGCTGCCGTGGGAAAAGGGAGGGAGGGTTTTACATGGGCTATATATATTTTTTTGTAAAATAATTAAAGTATTGCTTTTAAATTTAGTTTTTTTTAAATACAGCGTTTTACTACCCGTTCGGGCTAAAGCAACACGCCCGATTGATATTTGAACTATTCATACTTCGTAATAATTACGCTGTCACTGAGTTAATGTGACACTGAGCCTGATATCTTTGAATATAAACTACACGTTTTCGAACCAAGAGAGCTCAGTCTGTTACTGTCTCCGATAAGCAGACCATTGTTCGAATCCAGTTGGGTCACTGTATGTATTTTTTTCTAAAACGCAGATTACCACCATCCCTCCAGGTTTATTTCCTTAAACTTCACCCTCATTATATTTCCTTGGATTAGCTTCCACCAAACCGTAAGAAAGTGTGACATTTTTGTGTATGTGGGCTTCACTTCTTACTACACGTCCAGGCTATCCGAATACACACACTTAAGGGGTGGATACATGAGGGTAGAATTTTATTGGAAATGTAACCACATTCGCGTTAGATGAAAGTGGAAAGTCATATAGGGAGAAAACCCTTTCAGTACACACGAGAACTCAAACCCAACCTACTCGTCACTGCAAATCTAGTATTTCGGGAAAGTGATGCCCTAGACCAGTGGTGGGGAGGGGAACCATTTGGAATGGGTAGACCGCATGTCACTTCAAGGATTCCTCATAAGGCCTCACATCTAATATAAGTACATTTTTCTAAAATATGATAGTACGTTAATTATAGATGGCTCGATCGATAATAGTAGCTGTTTTTTTAAACATTATGCTTTAAAAAAAAGATTTTTGATTTTAATTAATTAAAATACACTGCTTTGGAGAATATATAGTTTTTAAACAATAAAGATACATAATTGACAAAAAAATATGCGCGTAAAGGCCGTAGGTTACCCATCTCTCCCTTAGACCATTCAACCACCGAAGCGGGTATAGCTTTTAATTAACCTTTCAAAATATTTTCTGAAAGGAACTTTATTATTGTTGATAGCATTATCTATACCCAAACCTGAATGAAACATAATGATATAATTATAACCATGTGAATGAATTTTGTATATTTCGTAGTAGCTAATTTGATGGTTATTTTGTGATAGTTGCCAAAATTATTTTAGCACACAGTATAAAGCGCTGCTTTTGCAATACTGAATTACCGATTACAATGAGTTAGGGGTTCGATTTTTAGTTGGGTGACTCTGGGTGTTTTTTTCCTAAATTGTTTCTCACTCTCCTATCGTGCAAATATGGGTACATTTAGGCCTACTCCACTTTCTAACCTAATCATTCTTACACTATATAGTAAATATGCGGATAGTCCAGTCAGCAGATGGCTGATTTTAAGATAGACAATTGTCTGCCTCCTGTAATATATTATTATTATTATTAGCACCGCGTCTTACTACCCGTTCGGGTTATACGCACTTACGCTAATGTGTAATGGTAGGGTGATTGTGAGATGAAATGGAGGACCTACAGTTTAACGTGGAATCCGAACCACGGTGGAGACCTGGCATTCCCCACATTCACAAGATGTCTTGTCAGAGGTGAAGGAAGGGTTTGGTATTCAGATAAATTTATGCCGGGACCGGGGGTTGAACCCCGGCCACCAGCATAGAAGTCTGACACCTTACCCCTAGACCGCCATCCTGTAATATAAAGTCTACCTAATTTGAAGGTAACTGATTGTTTGCCTCTAGGAGCATATACTTGAATTTTAAGTAGCGCATTCGATCGGGATTCGAGCCCACACTTCACGTTACTGGCGAACCCGACTAGACGAGACTGACCCTTTTGTCCACACACCTACCGGTGTGTTTAGTATGGAAAACACAGTCATTTAAAAGATCTTATAAATAAAATATATAATATAAAAATGACATAATATATATAATTGAAAAACCAGAGGAAATAAGAATTTTTAAAGGAATTTTTTTTGGTGTGCATCGTGTTTATGACTCAACTTACCCAAAAATTATCATCACGCTTCGCCCCTGCTGATAAGGTAATATATATTACCTTTATTACCTTTAAACACCTTAACTCTTTACCTCTGCCTTATTTTACCAAGTTTGATTTTGATATGATGTGAATAAAATGTTTAAACTTTTTAATTAACTTTCGTGATTTTGACTTGCGTTGTTTAACTTCGATATGCTGTAAATAAAATGTTAAGCCTTTACGTTGATATGTTAAACCTCTATAATTAAATACTACGATTTTATGCTGCACATTTTTAGCTTTAATATGTTGTAAGTAAAATGCTTAACCTATACTTTGATTTTTTTTTGTATTTATCCTCTTTGACCAACTATTGTGATGTTGACTTGCATTGCTTAGCAATAATATGTTGTGATTAATACTAGAAAGCCCGAAGCGATCATTTTGACAGCTTTAGGAATTAAATGTTTCATAACATCCGTAATTGTTGAAGGAAATTATTGTTACTGTGTGATTTTCCATAAAATAGGGTTTTACATGTTATAACAACATCACACCACTCGTAAATAAATAGAACCGGCTGTACGAAACATAATACCTAGAAGGGCCATAAGCGGTCAATTTGACTGCTGTTAAGTTCTTGCAAGATAACATATTTTAAATTCAGCATAGCGATAAACTGTGGATAGCAATACTATTAGGAATGTGATATAATATGATGTAATGTATCTATGATTTATTTTGCAATGACTCTTTCTTGTGAAGCAGCGCGATGAAAATAGCATCGGAATTATTAGAGGCAAACCAATAAGCAGATTATTTCCTGTCAGCTGGGATTTTCCTACCCCCACTCTTTTTTTTCCCTCATCTCTCGGTCAAGCGTTAAACTTCTTCTGTGCAACCTTCTTATTCAGTATGTGTTGTAACTAAAGTCTGTTCAGCGTAGGAATTGTTTTCTGAAAGGCCTTTTTCCTTAACAGAAATCTATTATATAGTAGGATATTGGTAGGAAAAAAGACCTTTCAGAGAGTAATTCCTACCGTGAATGGAGTATACGAGAGTTTACGTACATTACATTGCGTGTGGTATTGTAAGGTCATAATTATGTCTAGAAAAAACTTTACTCTTGCTCAGGTAATTACTATGATAAATAATCTACCGGAAGATCAGTCAGACAATGTTGATAGTGTACGTGGATGCCAACAACATTGATGAAAATTTCACAGGGAACTCGCCGGGTACAGGAAGTTTAGAAGAAGAGGAGAGTGATTTATAAATTGCGGAATCTTCCGATGAAGATAATAGTCAATCAGAGGGTAAATTAGCACAAGCATTATTTCTTGAAGTTTCCAAGACGATGCTTGAAGGGACAAATGTTCATCGGTTAAGGAATGCACCTCACACGCATATTGTCACGTGCCACACCAAAGTATCTAAGAATCATGAAACTCCTGTTTGAAGAGGAGAATGAGCTTGAGGAAGAAGGTCTGTTCAATATTGAGAGAGGAAGAGTAGTCGATTATACCTACAGGGATGATCTGAACGAGTTGGTTGATCGGTTACGTCTCTTGCACGTTTCATCCAGAGCTGGACATTCTTCACATAAGAATGAGATTGTTTCGATTATTGGAGAATTACTAGAGGCTAGAATCATTAAATAAATCTTTTATTCAATAACTATTAACCTCATAATCATGCCTGTCAAGGAAGTTATCGCACGTGAACTTCATAAACCTGCTTGACGACGTTTTGCAAGAAAAAATGTCAGTGTCCGAGGACTAAATGAACGCTTTCAGGCTGATCTGGTCAAGATGATACCTTACTCAAGTTCGAACAAAGGATATAAGTATATTTTTATTGTCATTGATGTTTATTCTAAACTTGTTTAAGGTGTACCTGCTAAGAGTAAAACTGGAAATAACGTTACCACTGTTATGGTGCACCTCTTTCATCAGGTGACTGCAAACAGTTTCCTTGCGGTTCGGTATCTCCAAACAGATACGGATCAAGGTTTTATAATGTCAACTTTAAGGCTCATATGAAAAGGAAAAGCACTATTCTACATACAGCATTGTTAAAGCCAGCGTCGTAGAATTATTTAATCGAACTCCGAAAAATAAAATGTGGACAAGATTCGCCTCTCAAGGATGGATCGATATTATCAGTTCATTAATCAATGAATATAATCGTACGGTTCACTCAACTATCAAGATTAGACCTATCTAAGTCAGGGATAATAGTCTTCTCTAAACTGTTTAATCCCGTTATAAAATGGTCGACTTAGTTTAAAGTTGGCGATATCGTTTGCATTAGCAACCATAAGGATGTTTTTATGTCTCTAACTCAATTTGTCCACTGTTATGGTTTTGCAGAAGAAAGTAAACACATCAACTGGTATACCCTCCTACACATCAACTCGTCCACCCAAACTTGGATTGTTCAGTGTAAAAGCGTACAAAGTAATTACGACTCTAACTAACCTAACCTAACTACTTGATTTTAATACAATGCGTGTGAAATGACTGAATGCAAGATTTCATATTTTGATGACCAACTCTGACACCAGTGCTGTGAAATTTTACTACTTGATTTTGTGGTGCGGGGAGAGGGGGGTTTACGGTATACAGTATGTACTTAGTAAGCTTTTGCACTGAACAATCCAAGTTTGGGTGGATGAGTTGATCTGTCGAAGGGTAGACCAGTTGATCTGTTTACTTTCTTCCGCAGAACAATAACAGTGGACGAGTCGAGTTTCATCCGTTTTTACTAGGCGATATACAACGAACTGCTCTATGAGGATTCTACACTCAGAAGCTGAAGAAAACATTGTGTCCAGACGTTCACCTTGTTGAAAAGGTCTTAAGACGAAAATAGATACGGCTGTTTAAAAAAAATTGTTTTGATTCGAACCTTCCTATAATTCATGGATCGATGTAGATAATATTGTCTATTTTTTCTAACAATTTTTGTATACTTTAATTGTTGTTAGTCTATTCTTCCTCTAAACTTGTCGTTAGTCCATACTCCATTCTTCTTCTAAACCTTTAATGCGAATAAGTAGGTAGATCTTGTGTCAGCATTTGCTTAAAGAATGTATCAGATTACTTAACGATGTAGGAAAAAGGCTTCTTCATAAACTAATATGAGAAAGAGGTAAGGTGAACGCCAGCAAAGGAGTACCATGTCGGCAGGTCACAACAGGAGGAGAAAAGGATGACAGTGGTCACGAAGTATACGATGACATCAAGATAGACAATGTCTCGTTGAAGGTCGTCAGCTTGGTAACAGGTCCCGACAGCAGGAGGGAGGGGAGAAGAATGACGAGGGTTGACAGGTTGTGGGGGGAGTCTGGTTGAAGCGAGGTGGAAAGGGCTGGGGGAGGGGAGCAGGATGGCGAGGGGTGACAGCTGGTGGGGTGGAGGTAACTAGGTGGAAGGATTAGTGAAAAGATGATTGACATCCTCTGGCGGCATACATTACGGTGACAGGTTGGTCCTACTAAGCCTACCTAGCAATAGTGAACATAAGAATAATCAGATTAGACAGATTAACTTGATGGCCTCTTTGACGAAATCGTTTGGATGTGGTATCACTTTTTACCATTATTATACTTTCCTTCGCTTCGACTGTGACATACACAATAGCCTTCACATCTGGGGGTCACGGTGCTCAGGCGTAAGGAACCGGTCCGACGTACGAAGGCCGGGACGCGCTCTGGGTCCGCGCACGTTTCATATAAACGAGCACTAGGCTGTCTTTGCCACCTTCCAGTACTGACAGATCTCTAAAAATCCTGTCGGGGTGCCTCCACGGGGCGGCCCCTGGGCAATGTAGTGGACGTTGGGAGTTCGGCATAGCTAAGACCCCGATAAGGTCATCCGTGTGTGAGAAGCGAGGCTCCTCGACATACACAAAGTGGTTGGTAGTGCGTACCCGTGTAGCGGGGATAGCTGGTCAGGGGACCTCCTCGAGGTCCCCGCTGGGCAACTCTGGGCAGTCGGTCTCAAGAATGGTGCTGAGGGGGCAGCAAAGATGGTGGGGAAAGGAAGGCAAGGTGGAGTTAGTTATTCAGAACGAAGGTTGAGGAGACGACTGTTTGGAGGCTGAGCTCCTGACTTCCTCGTGATGGGTGATCACTAGGAAGAGCCAGCTCCTTCCTCCATCCAGCCCCAGTGGAGTTTTTTTTTCTCGAGTAACCCAAGGCAGGCTGGCTTGGAAGGGCTGGCACTGGTTTTGTTAGGGTGCTCTAGTACCCGGAAAGGCACTCGTGGACTTCGGTCCATGTCCTGCGAAAAGGTTCCGGTCCCGACTGGTATCAATAGTTGTTTTGTGAAAGGCTAATGGAGCCTATAAACAGTGTAGCGGGAAGCCCTTCGGGGGGCCTCTTAGGAGATTTAGTTGGATGCCTCAGCATTCACATCTTTGACATATTCGAAGTAAGAAGAAAGTCATTTCCGAAAAATTTGAAGCTAAAAAAAACTAATCACTAAACTTGCTTTAATTTGAGGGCTAGGACCCAAATTAAGATAACGTCCTTAGCTATAGTCCTATATAATCTAAATATCAAGTTTAAACAAAATCCATAAAACCGTTTATGATCTGTAGCCAGGGACAGACAGGCATGGGAACAGACATATTTGTAAAATCCACTTTTTGTTTGTTTGGGGTGCACATACAATGTAAAGATTCATCATAATTTCGAGATAATTTTTTTTTCGCGATTACAATAATTTCTCTTTAAGTAAGAAATAAACACTGAAGAAAACGTACAATCAGAACATTAAGCTGTGTGTTAAACTATATTTTTTATTTTTTTATATAAAGAGAAAAGTATTATGATATTGAAAAAAATTGAGCTCGAGATTATGACGAATCTTTATTGGATCCGAAACGGTTTAATGGATTTTGTTATAACTTAATATTCTTATTTTATAGATCAAGACAACAATATTTTTTTTTAAATCTACCCCTTCAATTAAGGGTAGTTTACTGATTAGTAGTTTTTTTGACTTCAAAATTTTTTGAAAATGGCTCTAACGATTTGGTTTAAAATGCATATTTAGAATTTTATTTAGATGACAAATAGCACTGTATATTAATTGGATTTTGTAGACATTCGTTGAAGGGTAGTTTAATGATGATACATTTTTGGAAATTTAAAATATTTCGAAAATCTCTCCAACAATTATGCTCAAAATGTATATTTGGAAATTGTGTGGTATGGACAAATAACAGTGTATAATTTTTTGTGTGTGTTAAAACTCATTTATGGGTAGTTCACGAATGAACGCTTTTTCAAAAACTTGAAATATTTTACAAATTTCTATAATGATTTGGTTCCAAATGGGTATCTTGGGAACGTTTGACATGACAATTAATACTGTATATTTGTTTATGGGGTAAGAACTAATTTACGGGTAGTTTACTGAAGACTATTTAAAAAACTGGGAAAATTTTATCATGGACATTACGATTTGATTCCAAATGGGCACCTTGGGAGTGTTTGACATGACAAATAACAATGTTTACTTGGTGTCAGATAAAAATTCGATAAAGGGTTGTTCGCTTATGAGTAATTTTTGAAAATTCTAATTATTTTGAAAATGGCTTTAACGATTTTGCTTAAAATATATATCTGGAGAGTGTATGACATGAACATGGTAAATTAAACAATATTATTTTTTTTAGGAAGGGAGTAGGGGGTGAACTCAGCGGGGAAGGGGTGGTGAATTCAGTTTTGGATAGATTACTCATGACATTTTTTTCATTTATATATTTTAAAAAATGGCTTTAGCGATTTGTTTCAAAATTGGTATCGGGGGACTATTTTACACTATCAATAATAATGTATCTTTATTTATCCAAAATAAATTAATTCACTATAATGCGTAGAAAATTTGAATTTTTTGGAAATTGACTTTGAAAATCGAATCCAAAATAGGAATATAGGAATATTTTTTCATGATAAATAAGAATACTTTTTATTTTTATAAATCACAAATAATGTTAGGGTAGCTAATAAATAATCTATTTTTGAAAATTTAAATTTGGTTAAATAAATTCAGACAATTTGGTTTAAAATATATAAATAAAACGTGATTATTGTGAATAACAAGATGCTTTGTTTGTTTTTATGAAGAAAACATACTTGAGAGTAGTTAACTTACTAAAACCTATTTTTGTAAATTATCTTCAGAGCCTTAATACATAATTTGCGATTGTGTCATACTATTTATTTTTAAATGGAAAATTGATCTTTTAAATTTGCACATCTTATTATTTTTACTCACAACGTGCCAATATATGATTAACATAGTATTTAAAATTATTAAAACACACTGGAACAAAAATAATTTTCTCTAAAATTGAGCTCTTCCAAAATTTTGGTATGTAGGCAAAGTTTGATTTGTATTTTTGTTTCTTTGACCAAAAACAACAAATAAAAAATAAATAGTGATATGATTATGACTTTTACTGTTTCCATTGAGGTGGTGAATAAACAAACAACAACCCACATCGTTGGGCACGTGGACTAAACGACAAGCTTCTCAAGTTTGATTTGCAGTTGACGGAGAGTTCGGGGCTCTTACCTTGGCTGAGTGTAGGTAGGGCCTACTGTTTTTTAAACATTGTTTCAAACTTTGCCTTCACATAAATATGGGTTCAATTGCTATATACTCTATCATCCTCATTCCAACATTATTAGTGTATTCAAACGGGTAGTAATAAGTGATGAACTAGCTTCGGTGGCCGCATGGCATCACTCTAGCAATAGACAAGACTGCTGATGAGATATTTGAGTTCAAATCCCGGACGGATGTACTGATGGTGGTGTAGATACACTTCCTCTAATTTCAACCTTCATCATCCCTAACACATTAGCATAATTAGTACATGAGCGTATATCCAGAAAGGCTAGTGAAATATGGTGATAGTAAATAAATAAAAAAAAGCTATGCAAACAAAAAATTACCGTTATTTGATTCAGCGTTAGTATTGTGTTTGTGTTGCTACTAGAACATGAAGATAGTATCTAGCTAGCTTGTTTGATGTGCAGGCTAGTTAATTGAGCGTTTAATGATTGTACTTGGTAATATAAACACCAGAATCAATAAAAATAGTTATTTACTTAATGATTTAGTCGCGCTACTATTGAGGTAGCTATGAGTGGTAACTATCTTACCGAATAACATAATAATAATAATAATAATAATAATAATAATAAATTAAATAATGAAAAACGGGCTATCTTAAGCAATCCACTCTTTTTTTTGTCACCCTGTCTTACTATTCGTTTGGGCTATACGCACATGCATTAAGTACAATAATGTCTTATAGGGAATAGATAGGTTGAAACTAAAATAAATATACATGAATTTGCGTGGAGGAAGAGTTGAAAACAATTTAGGAAAAAACTACCCTCAATACACCTGATCGAGATTCAAACCCCGATCTCCCCATCATTAGCCACTGTCTGGTCTATTTTGAGAGTGACTTGTTACACCCAATATAACCTCTGAGGAAACTACAGGTCTATTGGAGAAAAGCTTTATCTTTCCCCTATCTTGGTTAACTGTTGCCAAATCTCCTCGCTTTCAGTTATGTCTGAAGGTGGTGTGCTGGGATAAGAGGGAAATACCATCAACATTGAAGTACCAACATTGAAAAATGTATCGTCTATTTGGTGGAAGATTGACCATGCACAAATAAGAGAATAACAAGGCTGTTTCTCAATACACTGGATATTTTTTATGAGGGATCTGCATGGCTACTATTGGGAAACAGCATTGCCATTATCTTGTTTACCTTTGGTCAATCTTCCCTTAAATATAAGACAAATTGCAATACTGGTTCATTGATGTTGCCAGTAGCTCCTCCATAGTTCAGCACACCACTTTAAAACATAACTGAAATTAAGGAGATTTGGACACAGTTAACCAAGAGTGAGCGAAGATAAAGCTTTTCTCCATAAGATCTTCAGTTCACTCAGAGGTGATATTTGGTGTCGTAGCAGTGCAGTTACCTCAGAGATTATATCCAATGAAGACCAGTGGTTCAAATGGGCTGTATGGTGGGGGTGCTAGGAGACAAGGGAGTGGCAAGGGGGGGATTGAGGGTGTGATTGAGAAGGTGATCTTCTACTGCTAAGCTAATTTTAACACGAAATTAGTAATCTTGTATCATTTCATCAAAATCATCCATTACATTAAGAATGTATTAAATGTGCATATGTGGTATCTAAGAGACTGGCTGGATGGCAATCTAACTTTGAGAAGCCATTATCACTGAATAAAGTTAATCAATTTTGTTTAATTAACTAAAGGTATTTTTTAAATTTGATTTGGAATGGATGGGACACTAAATGTTACTGTTTTGAATTTTATTGTGTTATTTCCCTCTTTATTGGATCACGCAAAAAACTATTGTAAAAAATGCTTTATTTTAGGGTAGGGGGCCTTGGAAATGAGTTTATGGAACCAAGGGGGAGTTGACCCAAACAAGGTTGGGAACCATTGTGTTAGACTGCTCTTCCACCAAAGGGAGTAGCTGGGGAACTATTAAACTCTCACTAAATTATCTAGGGATCAAATTTGATAATGAGCGTATAGCCCGAACGGGTAGTAAGATGCGGTGCTAAATAATAATAAATAATAAAAAATTGATAATGCTTCGGCATATTTATTTTTTAATGTTTTTACTATATTTGATTTCCTTGGTAATTAGATTTGTTTTGGATTCAGGCATGTTTTGGCCTTATGCCTTTTAATACAGGTTCACTGGTAGTATTCGCAAGTCAAATTATGTAATTTAATCTTTGTGCGCTATCTTGCACTATATTTTGTTTTGCTATATTCTTACAGTTGTAGTGAGTCTAGATGAAACTTATATGGTTTCGTGTCATATTTTCAATTTCTACGCGAGTGGGAAATTTGGCAAATGATTTTAATATGTTAAAATTTTATTATGAACTAAGTAAATAAATTAGAAAGATATTAAGCTTTTTTGGCGTGTAGGCTACCCCCGCCTCACAGGTTGTTAGATGAGAATAATAACTTTACTTGTAAATATCGTAGCCAGGTGTATGTTAATAAGCAAAAATATACTAGTTGATATGTATAAGTAATGAGACATGATATCTATAGACTTTCTAACAAAATTAATTTCATATATTTCATATTTTTAATGGCTTAGCCATGTTGCTTAGACGATAGGGTGGTTTCCAGCTTTCATTTAATTTTGATTACTGTTCACAATAATTAACTTTGTTTAATTTTGAATTGGTTCTGTTAACTTATTATGAATGTTCTTTAATCTTGATAAATGCGTATAGTACTCTGTAACCTTATATAATTTTTTTTTACTCAATTACATTTATTCACTTCCAGATAAATATTGTTGGGTTATTTGCTAAAGCTCATTGTCCGTAATCAATAAACATAATATTGTTAACCTTTTGATTATTATCTCTGATAATAGAACGGCCTTCAGGCCAATGTCAACTTCATGTCATGCATTAAGCATTTTCACTAAGCAAATCCTTGACTCCTTAAACGTGAATGGTTATTATACATTAGTTTACTGATAGTTAACACAGCTAGGTTCGGGTATTTGGGCTTTGCATATTTGAGTGTGGATCAAATAAAGATCCCTGGTGATCTACTTTATCTATTTTTTGTCTTACAATGCCTTCTCTATAGATAAGGGTTGATCACCAGCAACCGTTTCCAGCCTGTGGCTGGGTCAGTTTAGTAGTCCTCCTTTAATTGCTTCCGTTATTCTACCCCTCTCACTTTCAAGCGTTCTGTTATCTGTAGTCAACTACCTTGTCTAAAATTGAACTTGAAAACCACAAATATGTGTATGTAGTATTATTTGTTTTTCAGACAGTGTGATGGACCGTCAAACCGGCAGAGCTCGGCCTTTGGAACATGGGGATCCTAGGACTCCCATGGCGTGGCAGCACAGGAACATAAACTACCACCATCAAATCGGAGGCTACTCAGACAGGCCTGGCATGGGTAAGCTTAGACCTACCTTACTTGCTTCTCTACAGATCAGTTGACTTCTACAGTCCAGAACTAAAATAAAAACTAGTTTAGACTGAGGTACAGGTGGAGAAATAATTTTGTTCCATTCCTCTTCTTGCTTAATTAGGCATAATGTTGATAGTGGAAACTGTAATTATATATATATATTTTTTTTAAACAGGCCAATTCCTACACAATCATCATCTTAGTTAATGTGTTTTAGATGGTTGATATGCACATGATCTGTCTTATTTGTATACAATGTATTTTGTCTTCAACACTTCTCTTTGGCTTCTAACTATAGCTGACTTATGTTCCTGCCTATAACGCATACATGTGAAAGGACTTATTTATAGCCAAGGTTATTAAGGCATATTTATTTCCCCTTAGATTTTACCCGGTTAATGGTTTGAATCTCATCTAAGAAATGTAAGCCCCTTTAAATGTATCAAATAATATTAGTTTATAATAACCTAATACAGGCTAATACAGGCCTAATACAGTACCCTTTATAATATAGGGCCAATAAATAATTGTTAGAAATATTTGACGGGTCATTGTAACCAATTCTTTCCCTCCTATCCCCAAATATATTTACAAATAACACATTTTATACCGGTTTAAGAAAATAATATTCAGTGCTCTTTTTTTATGAGTAATTATTATAAACTAAAACATAAGCTTATTTTATAAGATCTTCTAAAATAATAAAACCAATGTACATGCAAACCAGTCGTTTTACTAAGATTATATAATCAACCATATCATAATGGAAGAAAATAAAGTTAATTGTTTTAAAGAAAACTATATTTCTTCAGTAGAAAAATAATTAAAGTGAACTTTACATATCAATATAATACTAATGTAATTTTGTTGCTTTTCATTCATCACATATTCAATAAAACGATAAATCAAAAATTCAATCTGGATCTTTATGTAAACCACATTCCACAGACATAACACTTTTCAGCTTCAAAAATGAAATTAATTTGGTCTTTTAGTTTGAACAAACATGAAAGCACTTCTCCCAAGAAGGCAATATTTCACCCTACTCATTTATTTCCTCTTTAAAAAATTCTTTAAATGCTCTTTGGTTGAGTGAACCTGATTGAATCATACTGATACAACACAAAACAAGATCAATAAAATGATGAACATTCATGTCTCTAACACACAAAGCCTCTTTGTGAATAATACAGTGGTATGAAAATAGCTTCCACTCTAAATACTGTCCAAGCAAAGAAACACAGTCATTTCTCTTCCCTAGCATCACCAGAGCACTATCCGTGCATGTATTTTCAAGCTTGGCCCACTCAAGTTTACTGTCATCTACATAACATTTTTCTATACAGTTTTTCACTGGCATAAAAATATTTCATCCAGTTGTTGTGATCGATAACTGACAGAGTCTTAAAAATTCTTGAAACACATTAAAATTTGCACAGGAAAGACATTAGAGACAGCTGGCGGGCCATTCAAAATGTCTTGGCGAGCCATTCAAAATGTCTTGGCGAGCATGGGTTAACCAGCCCAGGCCTAGTATGTTGTAGGAATGGCTACAAAAAATTGACAAATGTCTACGCTCAAATGATGGGAACAATCTGTATACCTAGATTTAATATTCAATACCTGAATAGCTCTAATTTGTTTCAGGTCCCAATAACTGAAGAAGAGTGGAACGTACCTGCTTCGGTGGCTGCATGGTCTAAGTCATCATGTTAGACTAGACTGCCGATGGCAAGGAGATCGGGGTTCAAATCCCAGTTGGATGTAGAGTTTTTTTTCAAAATTGTTTTCCACCCTCCCTCCACAAAAATGTGGGTACACTTCCTTTAAATTAAACTTTCCTCATCCCTAACTCATTAACGTAATTAGTACATATGCATATAACTGAACCGGTAGTAAGAAAGCCGGAGCTAAAGAAAGAGTGGAACATAATAATGAATGACAACTTTCTTAATTGTTGTAGGGAAATATATAAGGCAAATAATTAGCTCTAGACCTACACTGTCCAGCAAAAAGTGGTTCCTAAATACAGAACTTTGGTATTTTCATTTCCAATTATAATTTCTTATTCATTGACAGAGGCACTTAAGGAAAAGCTTACAATGCATCAATGTTTGAAAAATCATTATCAATCGTCAAATGGTCTAAACTCTATGGCGTCACTCTCAAAATAGACTGTCTTACAGATGAGGGGAGATCCAGTCAAGTGTACCAAGGACAGTTTTTTCTTAATGGTTTATCACTAGTTCTCTCTCCATTCAAATGTGGGTACACTTCCTATAAATTCAGCCTTCCTCACACCCTAACACATCAGCATAATTAGTTTATATATATATGCATATAACTGGAAATTATATTGAGATAAGATGACAATAGTAATAATAATAATAATATGTTAGAGAAAAACATTCTCAATATAACCACAGATGAGGACGGTACAAGCGGAGAACACCAAATTAAAACAATTTAAAGTAGCTTATAATAGGTGTGGTGGCATTACCTCAAGTGTTATCATTCTCACCACCTCCCCCAATAACGTTTTAAACAACAAATGAACTAACAATATTAAAGTCCAATCAAAAGGTTATTATTAAATTAAAGTTACATTTCTTAACAAAATAAGCCGAATAAGGGTTAAGGCTTATAAATGAATATGGCCACATCTTTATTGTGCTGCAACATTAGCTTGTAAAAAGTACTCCCATCACTAGTATTTTAATGTGTATATCCTGAACAGGTAGTAAGACGCAATTTTATATATATATATATATATATATATACACACACACACACTTACTTACTCTATGGCGTTAGGAATTCAGAAGTTCAGTGAAGCACTTAGAAAAGCATATGACCTATCCCTATCTTGAGCTAGTTCTATCCAGTCCACCTCATTACACAATCTCCCTATCTTAAGCTAGATCTAATCAGTCACTTTCATTATACCCTATCCCTATCTTGAGATAGTTCTATCCAGTCCACCTCATTTCACCCGATCACTTTCAGGTCCATTCTAATGTGATCCTCCCATCTGCACCTTGGTCTTCCCAATGGTCTCTTCCCATTGGGTTTGCCAGTCAGTACAAGATTCTATTATCTCCCATTCGCGCTGAATATCCTACCCACCGTAATCTACAAGACTTGATTGTCCTAACAAGACATTACTTACACCACACACACACACACACACACACACACACATTCCTTTCTGGCGAGATTAGTATTATTAATTGGTAGCATATTTTTACAGCTGTGTCTCCAGATGAGCATTTATCCTACCATTCTACAAGATTGGAGCACTCCATGGGCAGAAGAGGTTTGACTAAATCTCTCCAGTATGGGGCACAAGGTGGCAGGCCATCATCTTCTAGTACAGAAAGTAGCACCACCAGCTCCACAACAGCTGACCACGACACAGAATCTCAGTTGCACAATAACCGTCATGCTTCTCGCAATGCTACAGTAGCGTGAGTACATCAGCTCAGTCAACTAGAGTTTTGTGGCCCAAAATAATGTGCTGACTATGTGTTTTTGTGAATCCCTCCCCTCTTCCGCTCCCCTTTCCTCCTATAAAAATATTTGAACTAATGAATTTTGTCAAGGATTGGGATACACAGACACTCACTGTGATAAATCCTGCCTCCTGGCCTAGTTTTGAACTGCCTTTGGCATGCCATCTTTAAAATAGAAGTTACCAATTCAAAAAAATAATTGCCGACGTAAGGAATTTTTGATGATACCAAATTACTTAAGGCATTTAATGTGTGAGTATTCCTTAGCACTGTTAGAATTTTCTTATCTGGGCTGACAGACTCTGAAAATTAATGGTTGAAAATGTATAGACAAATATTTTTGGGAAAAAAAGGAAACAACTGTTATAAATATGACATTTAATAGGATAAGCTTCATCCTATATCATTGAAACTAAAAGCACATTTAAATCTCTTAGGAAGTAATTGATATGTGATCATTTTGTTCCTATAGGTGCAGCCAATTTGACCAATCTTGTCAACCTTTGAAATTTTAGCCAAGCTTGGTGTAGTCTATACATAATATTTCCAAGAGATATTACTAAACTTTGAGGATTAATCAATCTTCTGATGAATAAAAAACAACTAATAGGGACCCAATTTGGCCAAATATTTTGAATGAATCAATTTATTCCGATTTTAATATAACTTGGAATAAACACTTCCTGATAGCATCATTATATCAGAACGTGTTGAATGTAGTAAATAGTATTGAAATATGACCTTCTTTCACACACTAATTGCATTAATGAAAACGCTTATTAAAGTTGAATTTACGAAGTTGATACATGTACCACGTTTTCTTAAATGCTGTTCTTTTCACCAAAATTGAACAATACTTGACCAGCTTAAGTCTAATGAACATCCGGTTGCAGCTAGATATTTTACAACTTTCGACATGCATAGTTATTTCCATATTTGTCTCAATTGTAAATATGTATGTCTCCTAAATATACCTGTATATATTTATTTAGGAGACTCAAGCCTATATTTCTTATCACCAGTATGACATTTTTTGTTTTTCAATTCTTCACTAATTTTGATAAACTACTAGTAAGGGCATTATGGGATTAGATACTATTCAAATATATGTATAAACAAACACTTATATATAGACAAATTTGGCAGACAGTACCACCATATGATAGCACAAAATGTTTATTAATCAATAAACATACAAAATAATAAATATACAAAAGTCCAAATTTAGTCACACTCTCCACCTATGTAAGAGAAATCCTTAATTATGCCTTCATAGTTACCGTTGCAGTTAACCCATTTACACATCCACTCACTCATTATTTCAGCCCCTAATCAGTGAGATTTGACCGTCCCTTTGCATGCAACTTAGAGATAATATGAAATCACCAAAGCTACCAGTTTTCAAAAACAAATCTTTAACGTCTGGTCAAAGGGTTTAAAGTAGGAAACAAAACCTGATTCCTTAATGATCCAATGATCCTCTCATCTATCTTAACTGTATAGAAAGAATAGATCCTCCTAAAAACCTCCATATCAAATTCGTCTGCTACTACACGTATACCACTACATCATCCAAGAGACAATAAAGATACTCAACACCCCGGCTATCGAATTAGATAACTTACCTACTAGAACAAAACTAAAGCTAAATTTTGGAAATATTATCTCATTCACCCACCTCTTACTTTTTCACCACACTTTGTATTCAAATTCACCGTTATTGATCAACCTAATGGTAAGAAACCAGTGGGAAGACCTAAATGCAAATGGAAGGATAACATTAGAATGGGCCTGAAAAAGATAGAGTGTAATAAGGTGGACTGGATAGAATTAGATTAGGATAGGGATAGGTTGCATAATTTTGTAACTTTCGAGTTTGTAATGCCCTAAAGTAAGCAAGTAAGTAGTCGATAATAATTATACATAATTATTAGAAGAGGGCCATTATCTCATTCTACATTTTGGCATTAAAATATAACCTAACAACAATTTATCACCAATGTATCATCAACACTTTTGGCCTATAGTGCATATAGCCTAAACGGGTATTGAAATACTATGCTTGTATGCTTATGCTACGTTTATAAGGTGAATATTTCTTACTTGTTAGCAATCACCACCATACTCAAAATTACTAACATTAATACAGACATCCCATGAAGGTTTACACTCTCTTTTTTGCCTAGAACTTAATATCCAAACTATTATAGCTACATTACCCTCAAAATTTAAGCACGCTCATAAAAATATTATTGATTCCCTGACAATATAAATATTGGCAGCTACATACTACCGGTAGCGCAGGAACATACATAGGTCCTACACAAACTTTGAGAAATGGGTATATAATGTAATTTGTACCGATCCAAATTCAGGATCAAATTAGTAATTGTCTTAAATATGAAGTAATTTTTCTACTATGTTTAAATTAATATCTTACACAAGTTGTGTATAGTTTAAGTTTTGTTTAGAAGAATAATATTGTAAACTGTATAAAGTAACATATTTTAGCTATGAGAATATTTTTCTAATTTAAAATAAAAATTCTAAGTAGCTTTTAGATACACCTGTGTTCTAATTGCTTTGCTGAATATATAAATAATTTCATCAAGAATTTTACACATCTTGTTTGCCTCCAAATAAACAAAAATCCTGGGTCACTGTAAACTACCTATTTAGTATAAGGGAAAAGAACACATTTTCAGGTATGCCAGGCCTCCCCCGTGGTTTGGATTCCACGTTAATCTGTAGGTCCTCCATTTCATCTCACAATCACCCTACCATTACACATTAGTGTAAGTACATATAACCCGAACGGGTGGTAAGACGCGGTGCCAATAATAATAATAATAATAATAATAATAATCACATTTTCAGCATAGGATACTATTACTGTCTCATTATGGAGAAAGTATATGTCCAGGGGTCACTGACAGTACAGTAAAAGTGACTAAAATTGCGAGATGCTTCAGTTTATAAAAATAAATACAAGCTACATTGGCCAAGAGCTTCCATGGCAGTCGACATTCTACTGCCAACATTTTAGAAAACATTCTAATTGAATCTTTCATAAGGAGTAAATGAATATAATATAAGCCAATACTTAGATATTGTCGTTAATAATTCAAAAATGTATGATTTCAAATAAATTTAATTAATTGATTGAACATTGAGGATAAATATCATTATGATTAACACTTTTACAAGTTGTTTATACTCAAATTTGTCTGTTTTTCCTTTACCACACTTTGATATTTAAAATATTTGCCTTGAATATATTTAATATAGTATGAGTCAAATTGTTCTAACTAGCAAACATGACATAATACACATTTAATTGACAAACAAGTTTTTAACGAAAGTGAAAATAAAACATTAAAACATATATATTCAAAAGTTGGTGATTGCTTGGATTCTAAGAGTTGCAGTCTCCAAATTACTTTCTTTAAATATTTTAGCCATATATTTTTTTTTAACTATCTAAGTCTTATCTGAGATTTTTGTTCCTGTTACTCCTTTCAGTGTTCCTGTTTAAAATGGAGATTACTGGAACCTTAGTTATCCGACATGTTTTGGTATTCGATTTTACGTACCATATTCACGGAATTGTAAAGTTAAAATTAAAGACTTAGTAAGGAATATTGGATAATGGAACAAGTAATTGAGTGAAATATGGAAACTAACCCATGACATATGTAACGTTGCTTGAAATCAACGCTACAAGCAAGAAGAAAATATGAGTAAAATAACACCAATTCTACAACCACGAAGAGTGAACATAACAAGACTCAC
>CABFOW010007115.1:15605-26452 GCA_902141385.1 Timema californicum | reverse complement strand
TGTCAGTCAGCACCAAAGAAGCCATGGGGCTACTGTATGCTATGCTATAATGTGCGGTATTTTTTCTCATGTTTTTAAAACAGTGAGCTGTACTACGTTATACTTTGGAAAGGTTTAGTAGAGTATTTGAAGTCTTCAAGACAACATGACCTTTTGTGGGTCTGTCCGTTGTGCGCATGCGCAGTACAAAATGTAGCACGAGTGAGATGTAACCGGTCCTCAATTTGGCTCGTATAGCATAGCATAGCTTCATGTGTGAATCCGGCCTTACTCTCGTGTTAGACTAGCTTGGTGAAAACAAGGAGATCTGGGTTCAAATCATGGCCGGGTACAATGTGGGTGGTTTTTCCTAAATGTCTTACCACTCCCCTACCACGCGAATGATAATAAGTAGAATAAAGATTAAATATTCTTGTTTTTGTATGTGTGTGTGACATTCCCGTTCTTCTTTTCTGGCACAATCTATGCCCTGTGTTTTCTCATTTCTCCCGATAGTGAGTATTCCTAGTGCACCCTGCCCGGATTCGAACCTCGACCTCTCCTCATCGACAATTTAGTTTATTGTTAACGTGACTCCTTAAGTTGTATGACCCTTCTGTAAGGTCTACGGCATTAGAATTGATTATTTTCCGGGCGAATTTTAATAAGGGTTGATATAGTTGATAAGTTTTGAAGTTCCCGAGCAAATAAAATAAAAAATCCGTTTTTTGTCAACTCGTTAATATCTCTGATTTCAATTAAATTCTTGACCACAAAAACACATCTGTTATAGATAAGTCTAATTGTTTATTGGGTTATAGTTCTTATAATTTATATTTCGACCGAAAAATATCTTAAAATTCCAGTAACGTTTTTTTTATCTACCTGCCTTCCGCCTCAATTTTCTCTTTCACATCAAACTCCCTTTATTTTACAGGTGCGTATCAACCTTTTTAACGGTATCGACCAATTATTTATGTTATTTTTGATAAAAGTTTCGCACTTTATAACAATTACATTTGTGATTAAGTTTACACTTGGCCTAAGTTCAAACGCCATCTTGATTTCAAAGAGACTTACTATATTTTCTTCTCTTTCACCAAGTAAGTATTTATGTATATTCCAACAACTCTTAACATATGTTTAAAACTATTTATGTTAATGACGTACTTTTTATGTTAAGGACTCACAATAAAAATAGAGAATAAATAACAATATTACTTGTCACAATTCTTATTATTATTATTCTTCTTATTATTATTATTAGCATCGCGTCTTACTACCCGTTCGGGTTATACGCACTTACGCTAATGTGTAATGGTAGGGTGATTGTGAGATGAAATGGAGAACCTACAGTTTAACGTGGAATCCGAACCACGGTGGAGACCTGGCATTCCCCACATTCACAAGATGTCTTGTCAGAGGTGAAGGAAGGGTTTGGTAATCAGATAAATCTGTGCCGCACAATTCTTATTAGCCATGTTACTGTGTATTTCGTTATTTTTTTCAGATTTGGAGAATTTAATTAAAATTCATGATACTCATTCCGATACTTGAGGCCAGGGTTAGTTCTAAATCGCCGGTAGACAAAAAAAAACCAACAGAGCGTATTAAAAATAAAACTAACAGCCGAAGCGGACAGCTATGAAAATAACAATTTGTGTTTTTGTTTTGTTTGTTTTTTATGTGACAAAAGGGCGCGTGAGTTCGCTACGAAGTAATCCCTGTGAGGACAGTGCATTACGCGGGTTTACGCGGGGCGGCGTTACCCGGCCATATTTCACACGTTGTGAGCAAGGGAGGGGACGTTTTATTCTTTTGTTTGCATTGCGACATGTTATAATGGCAACTCGGAGTTGGGGGAGCGTTGAATGGAGGCGAGAGGTAACTAAGGGTTGAATGGGGCAACCAGTCAAGCGGGAGGGGGGAGGAGAAACAGGTCGAAAGGTATACGAATGAGCCCTCAAGGGTGTTGATTTTTAATTCATAGACACTAGTGTCAGAACTGATTTTAAAAAGTTTTCTAACTATATTAGGGATACAAGATTATTAGAGTATAGTTTTTTTTCCCCCAAAGGACCGTCAGAGTTAAGGCGGGATGGAAGGGGACGCGAGAAAAGGTGTTTTTGAAGTTTTATGAGCAAAAATTTTTTTGCCAAAATAAATAAGATATTGCTCTAGTATAAAAACATACAGTTAAATTTTCTACACAAGGTGATATCAACAGTTGTTAAATATCTGTCGAGAGCATAGCGGTATTAGATGAGAAACGTTTTTCTTAAATGAAGAGAAAAAGTTGTCATTAAATTCCGGGACACCTTTTTCATTCATTCAACAACTGTTGATATCACCATCTGAAGAAAATTAAACTAAATTCTTTTTCCTTTGAGAATTAATAGAATTGTTTTGACCAAATAATGCTTTGCCATAAAAACGAAAAAAAAATAAATGTATTTTTATCGCGTCCGCTTTTACCACACCTAAAGTGTACCCTGAAGGTAAGTAAACTTACCTTACTTGGTTCCACTATGGAGTAGCTAAGATGGGGTCATAGTGTAAACCGTCAAGGTAGGACTGATACCTTTCAGGTGGACGGAGCACACGTCATTATTATTATTATTATTATTATTATTATTATTAGCACCACGACTTACTACCCGTTCGGGTTAAACGCACTTACGCTAATGTGTAATGGTAGGGTGATTGTGAGATGAAATGGAGGACCTACAGTTTAACGTGGGATCCGAACCACGGTGGAGGCCTGGCATTCCCCACATTCACAAGATGTCTTGTCAGAGGTGAAGGAAGGGTTTGGTAATCAGATAAATCTGTACCAGGACGGAGGATTGAACCCCGGCCGCCAGCACAGAAGTCTGACACCTTAGCCCTAGACCGCCAGGTCACCAAAAACCATTTAGGAAAAACCACCGCCAGTTCATCCGAGCGAGATTCGAACAGCAATTTCCACGTCCTCGGCAATCCAGCTCAACACGAAACCAGCGCGTTAGTTAACTAAGCCACAGAGGCGGGTTAGGTCGAATTTAACTCATTATAATATCATCATCATCATCCATCATCAACTGTTTCCAGCCTGTGTCCGGGTCAGTTTAGTAAAATACCTCCATTTTCTTCTAAACTCCTCCATTCTTCCTCCTTTAATTGCTTCCTCTCTCTTCCTCTCACTTGCACACTTTCTGTTATCTGCTCCTCCCATCTCTTTTTCGGTCTTCCCCCCCACACATTTCATTTCCATCGTTTTCTTTGTCATAATCTCCTTCTCCATCCTCTTTACATTCTCATACTATATCAATTTTATAGTAAACAAAAAGTGGATGTATTATTTGAAATGTGTAATTTTACCAGCTTTATCTTTTCTGAATTAATATTATTTATCCGTACCCCTGTAGTGTCATTTACATTGTAACAAGAGATAGGCTTCATGTACGAAACGTAGGATAAAACTAGTATAGTAANAAAAAAAAAAAAATGAATTGTAGAAATAAAAATTGTAATGAAGAACGTCATGCATGCAAGTATGGATGACCAATGAAAAGTAGAGCACTGGCGAGTTTGGAGCAAAATCGACATAACTAGCGTTATATAGAATAATTCAACGTTATAGATCGATAGTAGCTCACCTTAAAAAAAAAAACAAGATAGGTAGCTTTATGTTTTGTAGGAGTAGATTTTGCATAAAGGTACCCGCATTAGTGGGAACGTAGAATTAATATCATGCTAATCTAATTTTGGTTTGAAGGTGACAAGAAGGCCGGTAGTTCGAATCTCATCCGGGTGTATTCAAGGTGATATATCCTTTAAATGGTTCCCCACTCCCCTACCATTTATATGCGGGTACACTTTCTCTAGATTATACCTTCCTCTTTTGTATGACATTAGTGTAATTAAAATGGGTATAGCCTGAGCGGGTGGGGAGGGGAAGAACTATTATTATTATTTAGCACCGCGTCTTACTACCCGTTCGGGTTATACGCTTTAATTACTAACTACGCTAATGGATTAGGAAATGGGAAGGTTGAATTAAAGGAAGTGAGCCCGCATATGCGTGGAGGGAGAGTGGAAAACCATTAAGGAAAAACCACCCCCAGTTCACCCGACCGAGATTCGAACCTCGATCTCCCCATCCTCAGCAATCGAGCTCAACGCGACTAGCGCGTTAGCCAACTACGCCACCGAGGCGGGTGGGAAGAACTAATCCCAGTATATAAGTTAAAATTGCAACACGGTGTCACGGTATACTAATTTGCGACTATTTATAAAATACTAATCCAATTTTTTATTTGGTGTAATATTTTTACTTTGTTAAAAAAATCTGTACCATCGACCTGTGGGTGTGGCCAGCATTACGGATTATTTTAGAACTTTACGGATTTTTCTAACAATATTATATAATCACAGCCCTTCAGGTTGACCGTCAGTCCAGATAGTGTGGTGTTTAATATCCCCATCTGAGGTCCTAGGTTCGATCCCCAACACTTCCAGATTTTTTCTGTGAAGCACTGGGTCTAGAACGGGGTCAAAAACAGCCTCGCGGGGACAAAATAAGGAGCTCCTGTCTAGAAAACTGAGAGTTTGACGGCCGGAGAGTCCATTGTGCCGACCACACGACACCCTCTATTCGCAAATGTTGGCTCTATATTCAGCAACATGTGACTGCTAATCGTTTGCTAACTCCATGGAGCTACAGACGAGGAAAATATGTTTAGACAGTTTGCTACATCCCATTCTCCTTTTAGGCGGTTCTAAAACAAAGTGGACATGTGTGGTTCTTGCCCAGAATGTAATATTACCATTTTAGAGATGCAGGAGGTGATCCATAAATAAAACACGTTTGGGTGCGCGCGGGGAGGGGGGGAGGAGGTACAGTACCATATCGGGTTGCAACGGGAGCGACTCTCATGAAGAGGTACTCGCCGCTATGAAAACTGACCTCGCTGCCTCCACCCTCCAAAACCCTCTTGCGGCGAAGAGGAGGATATTTTTCACCGAACAAAAGGAACCTCTCCAGCGCTAGCCTCGCGCTCACCTTCAGGCGACTGCTATCCTTCATCGTTTATAAATCCAACCATTCTCTTTCTTTTTTTTAAAAAAAAACTCCCACCACCCCCTCCTAACGTCCTAAAACCCAACCTATGCGCGTTGAAATATATCATCATTACCATTATACGAGAGAGAGGGGGGAGGGGGGGCACTAGCAGGTACCCCCTTGCCCCCTTCCCCTAGTAAAAGTAACGTTAAGGCTGGGTTTAGATTCATTCATAACTAATAGAAAAATAGTGGTCCGACACCTTATCTCAGTCGGTAGCGTCTCTCTCTCTACTGAGCTAAGGGTCCCGGGGTCAATTCCCGGCTTTGGCCAAAAACCAATATTATTGGTGGCTTCCCCTTTTACAAAGATGAAACCCGCCTCGGTGGCGTTGTTGGCTAACGCGCTAGTCGTGTTGAGCTCGACTGCTGAGGACGGGGCGATCAAGGTTCGGATCTCGGTCGGGTGAACTGAGCGGTTTTTTTCCTAAATGGTTTTCCACTCTCCCTCCACGCAAATGCGGGTTCACTTCCTCTAATTCAACCCTCCCAATTCCTAATCCATTAGCGTAATTAGTACTTAAAGCGTATAACCCGAACGGGTAGTAAGACGCGGTGCTAAATAATAATAATAATAATAAATACAAATATGAATTAACGGCAGAGGGTTGAGTGTTCTGTCTGTTGTCGATTTAAGTCAGTTTGTAAGTCGTGTGCTGATATAATCAGTCGGTTCAGAAAGTGCACGTTAAATACCTCAACTATATACAAATAATAAACAAACCATAGCGAATATTGCACAAGAATTTGAAACACATTATTTTTAATGATTGCGGTCATAATTGATAGATAGCGCATAATTTGTTAAAAGTGGATTTATCTGGCTCCTCGAAGAGAGCAAGTATTGTGATTGTAAAAAAAAAATCTAACTCGAGATTTTGAGAAATGTGTACGTGTCATGACCAACTGAAACTAAACAAGTGTTTTTTTGTGATGCCGTCTGTCTGTACCTCGGACTATTTCACCGATCGGCCTAAAACTTGGTATAAGGTTCTCCCAAGGTGTGTTTTGAATTAGATATCCAACCCTATTATTATTATTATTATTAGCATCGCGTCTTACTACCCAATCGGGTTATACGCACTTACGCTAATGTGTAATGGTAGGGTGAATGTGAGATGAGATGGAGGACCTACAGTTTAACGTGGGATCCGAACCACGGTGGAGGCCTGGCATTCCTCACATTCACAAGATTGAGGTGAAGGAAGGGTTTGGTAATCAGATAAATCTGTGCCGGGACCGAGGATTGAACACCGGCCGCCAGCATAGAAGTCTGATACCTTACCCCTAGACCGCCAGGTCATCCAACCCTAAAATCAAGGGTAGTTTAATGAAGGGGGGAAAAATAGAAAGCGGATTTTTGAGAAAATCTAATTTAACACTATTGATTAATTTTAATACTGTTCAACATTACAAACAAAATGGCGTCTTTCATTTTCCCATGAAACTGAATTTGTGGGTACTATTCATAAATCGATATAATTGTAACTTTCTGACTATCCCCGCAACTATTTGAGATTCGAAATAACCCCAATGTAAAAATTTACTACTATTAAATATTATTATTATTATTATTATTAGCACCGCGTCTTACTACCCGTTCGGGTTATACGCACTTACGCTAATGTGTAATGGTAGGGTGATCGTGAGATGAAATGAAGGACCTACAGTTTAACGTGGAATCCGAACCACGGTGGAGACCTGGCATTCCTCACATTCACAAGATGTATTGTCAGAGGTGAAGGAAGGGTTTGGTAATCAGATAAATCTTTGGCGGGACCTGGGATTGAACCCTGGCCGTACTATTAAATAAAAACCTCTTTTGTTTGAAATATATTTTTATAAAACCTGACAGGGTGGCTACAAGACATATTTTACAAAATTCGCTGACTTTTCCAGGTTTTCCAGCCAACATTTTTCAATTTTTCCCTGACTACTTTTTTCCAGTTTTAATGGTGGATGATGACTTTTGTTATTATTGATCATATATTAAAAAAAAGTTTGTATCTATTAAACATAAACAATTTTATCAGTTATTTTAAAGATTAAAATGTTATTTTATTTAGGTATATTAACTTAAGTTTTTGTGTTAAGTTGTGAAATTAATGGGAGATTTTAGACATACTTTTTTTAATTCCCTGACTTTTCCTTATTTTTAGATAAATTCCCTGACATTTCCCTGTTTTCCCTGTCATCCAAAAATTCCCTGACTTTTCCAGGTTTTCCCTGTCTGTAGCCACTATGAACCAATAGTTTCTCAGCTGTGAGCTAACATAGACTATATATATTTTTTAAGGAGTACTTGTAAATATGAAACTGATCGCTGTGGAAAGAGGTGCTCCTCTTATTGATGTGTCTGTAACTTTGTATGCTATTTAATGTATTCTCTTTGGTGTAGTGTTTCTGCAACAATGTATATAATTTCGTTTCACTTAATCTTGCTAGTTTTTTTTAGACGTGTCTATTTTTGAAATTAAAGTCTGTGCGCTGTACAGATACATTTATTGTACTTTCTATGCGTTATGCATGCACTCGAGAATAGACCGTCCTTGTATACGCCCATGAGAATTCCAGGGGAAATTAGAGCCAATCAAACGCTAGCAAACACAGCAGACTGAAATTAGATTTTGTATTAGCGTTTGAAGTGCCTTGTGGTAACCACACCTGTTTGTTATTAACAACTTGCATTTGTTTTAGTGCCAATAATCAGTCACTCGCATATAATAATTTAACCTACAGTGGCCCCAAGGCTTCTTTGGTGCTGACTGACAGCTCACATATATATATACCTATGTATATACCTAAATTTTGACTGTCAGAAGTGACAGCTGCTAATCACATGTTTTGGCAGATCATATGGTTCGGCGTAGGGCTACATAATTTGGTCTGTTAACTTTTCAAAGCCACCAGCTGTCAGTCAGCACCAAAGAAGCCATGGAGCTACAGTAACAAACAAACAAAAAAGAGACTAAATGAAAATTTGCACATTTTTACTTTTGCTAAAAAAAAATGACTACTTCAAGTTTGGTTATTGATTCACCCATTCGTTCTCTACCTGCCAATGCGAGTGAGATCAGTCCGTGAAACCCTCATCGTCCAGATGAAGCCGTCAATAAACCTCGCGTGAGAATTATTAATTCGTGAAAGGAATACTGAGCTCATACTGATTATCAATTAGAAGGATTCTAATAAGGACTTTTAAAAAAATACTATCATTGCGATCAACATTGATAACATTTTAGGTGACCTGGCGGTCTAGGGTTAGGGTGTCAGACCTGTGCTGGGGGTCTGGGGTTCAATCCTCGGTCCCGGCACAGATTTATCTGATTACCAAACCCTTCCTTCACCTCTGACAAGACATCTTGTGAATGTGAGGAATGCCAGGCCTCCACCGTGGTTCGGATTCCACGTTAAACTGTAGGTCCTTCATTTCATCTCACAATCACCCTACCATTACACATTAGCGTAAGTGCGTATAGCCCAAAAGAGTAGTAGGACGCGGTGCTAATAATAATAATAATAATAATAATAATAATAATAATGATAACATTTTACTAAATTATTAGTGGGTGTTTTAGGCATCAATATACTATATAGCATTTCAAAAATGACAGCTGAAGCTACAAATAATAATATTGATTATTTTTATTAGTTGTTCTGTCTTACGACAAGTCCATTTCTTTAATCAGTGAACTTGAACCATCAACGCACCCTGTCCTCTACCCCCTGCTTCAGCCATTCAGTATTTTCTTCTTTCCTTCAAGTCATCCAATATTTGACTACTCCTTCTTCCTAAACTCCTCTTTGCCTCAAACCTTTTTTCTATGACATCATGCAGAAGATATTTCCTCCAAAGGATGTGTCCAATAGTTTGCTTTGTACCGAATAATCACATCCTAAATGGTTCTCTTCTCACCCACTATTTTTAGGATTTCTTCATTTGTCTCCCCGTCTGCCCAACTGATCTTTTCCCCCCACTATTTTTTAGGATTTCTTCATTTGTCTTCCCGTCTGCCCAACTGATCTTTTCCCCCCACTCTTTTTAGGATTTCTTCATTTGTCTCCCCATCTGCCCACCTGATCTTCTCAAGTCTTCTCCAACAGCACATTTCAAAGCTAATGACTTGTATGAAAATAGTTTTAGTACATTTTTTTAAACTGTCAGACACAGTCCTATTTACCAAGGGCGTAGAAAGAGGGGTTTGGGGGTCCAGACCCTCCTTTTGAAATTTTATGGACATCTCCTAGGGGGTCAATTTATAAACTTATATTGGGCTAAAGGTACAGTAAAATTTTCTAGCAGCCTGGGGGCTGGATATTCAGTTTATTCTAAATTTGAGTTAGTTTAAAAGTCGTGTGTTGATAGAATCAGTCGGTTCAAAAAGTGCACGTTAAATACCCCATATAAATGTAGGGGAAAAAAAGACCTCACCCATTAAGTTAGTAGCATGGAGATTGAGTAGCAACAGACAAAACAATATTAATAATACTTTGACCACTTCGGTGATCGATTGGCGTCACCCTCACCATAGACTGGATTACCGAATACAGGGATATCAAGGGTTCGAATCCCGGTCAGGTGTACTGAGGGTGGTTTTTCCTAAATAGTTTTCCACTTTCTCTCCACGCAAGTGCAGAAAGACTTCCTCATCCCTAACAATCGGCGTATATACATACTACCCGAAAGAGTAGTAATACACACTGCTAAAAAAAAAAACACCACAAGAAAACTTTCGGGGGTCATAAATGGTTGAACGCCCCTCACCCTCACCACCCCAAAAATGCCACACACCAGTTTTTAGCACGACCATGAATTTAATGAATCAATGCAACCGGAAGAAATGAATCCTCAGACTCCCTTCCCCCGGCCGAGCGCGCTAGCCATACAACCGACTCTTGATTACCTGAGAAGGAATGATCGAGAAAACGCGCAGACTCGCGTCAAACCACTGAACGAAATATCAACACCTTGATTTGTATTCTCAACTTTATAAACGAGTTTGGCTAGGGAAACCGTTTAGTGGGTGGATGGCTAGGGGTGGAAAAGTGTGGGGGAAGCGGGTCTGGGGGGGTTGTTATTTCAATTTTCAAGCCCTTGGAACTCAACTATCCTTGAACCCAAAAACAACCCCCCGTGTCCCCCGTCAGCGCCTAAACACGATCCTGTGCGCGCGTCAATATCGACTAAAGGGCCGAGAAAGGAGTGTGTGTGCGTGTGTGTAGGAAAGGGGCGGGCGTGGGAAGGGGGGGGGGTAACGAAATTGAAATTCCTCTTTCAAAAGCAAAGATCCAATATCACGGAACAAAACCACGATGACTTTCAGCAGAAGAGGCTAGAAGACTGCGTATGCCAGTTTAGAGAACCCAAACTAGAGTGAGAGTAGAGTCTGTTCTCCAGCAACCCGGCCACTGTACGTGGTAGACTAGAGCTTGTTACCTGGCAACCTGGCCACTGTACATGGTAAACTAGAACTTGTTACCTGGAAACCTGGCCACTACTCATAGTAAACTAGAACTTGTTACCTGGCAACCTGGCCACTGTGAGTTGTAAACTAGAGCTTGTTACCTGGCAACCCGGCCACTGTGAGTGGTAAACTAGAGCTTGTTACCTGGCAACCTGGCCACTGTGAGTGGTAAACTAGAGCTTGTTACCTGGCAACCTGGCCACTGTGAGTGGTAAACTAGAGCTTGTTACCTGGCAACTTGGCCACTGTGAGTGGTAAACTAGAGCTTGTTACCTGGCAACTTGGCCACTGTGAGTGGTA
>CABFOW010007115.1:0-13037 GCA_902141385.1 Timema californicum | reverse complement strand
AGATTTATCTGATTACCAAACCCTTCCTTCACCTCTGACAAGACATCTTGTGAATGTGGGGAATGCCAGGCCTCCACCGTGGTTCGGATTCCACGTTAAACTGTAGGTCCTCCATTTCATCTCACAATCACCCTACCATTACACATTAGCGTAAGTGCGTATAACCCGAACGGGTAGTAAGACGCGGTGCTAATAATAATAATAATTATTATTATTATTAATCACTGCACTGCTCTCATGTGATGAAAGGGATGTATGGGTGTGTGGGGGGCGTGAGGGAGGGTAGCTTTCGAGGTGAACCCACGAGCTCGTCTGAATTGTGCCACCTGTAAAACTAACATAAAAAAACTAAAAATGGGTCTAAATAAGAAACCCGCCCCGCTCCCCCAAGACTAGAATACAACTTAATAGAATCATATTATATAGCGAATTGCGGGACAACTCATCCGAGCTCGGTAATACTCTTACACGAACTGCGGAGTAAAAATTAAACTAATAATGACTTTGTTCAAAATGGAGGTTAGGTTAGGTCAGGTTAGGTTTGGGGTCAGGAGTTGAATGGGAGTTCCGCAATTCGGGTCTGGCTCGTACTTACATACAGAGTTCGAAGATGAATTAATAAAACAGCTTTAAAACATAAAAAAATTTCTCTGACCGATTACAAAATTCTTCGATTTTCCTGGACAGTTTTTAAAATACCCCGACATTTCCAAGTATGTTCCGTAGTTCCCCTGATTGTAAGTCGCCCTGCAATAAGACTACGACGTGTTAGACTATTCCCTCTTCTTCCCTTGACTCCCCATTCTCGGGTAGGAGAAGAAGATCCAGGGGTAGTTCCCGAGACGGGGAGAGACTCCCGGAAAAGGTGCGATCGCTAGACGGGAAGACGGGGTGACGGTCTCTTTTCTAGGGATACAGACGTCGCACGGGTAATACGAACATTGATCGGAAAATATGTCCTGCGTCTGAACAGTGGGTGTGTGTTTGTGACGAACGGGGAGGGGGCTACTCTTGTCCCTTGTTTTGTTTTCCTTTTTCTCTGGTCAAAGTGAGCCATCTGGTTTTGGACGATACGGTTAGGTCGACTCTGTCCTTGCCACAGTCCAATTATCATTTTTTTTAAAAGGTCCGTGTCTTGTCAGATATAAAAGTTACTAGATCTATTTTTCAATACGTGTTATCTTTTGCAGCTGTCAACTTTGATTATTTCGTTTATGTACTAATTAATTACACTGATGGTTAAAGGATCGGGAAATTTATATTTAGATGAAGTGTACCCACATTTGCGTGGAGAAAGAGTGTAAAACCATTTGGTAAAAACCACCCTCATTACACTCAGTCGGGAGATTCGAATTTCAATCTCCCCGCTATCGCAAGTCTAGTCTACTGCGAGAATGGCGCGTTGGACCACGCGGGTCACATCGTCTTAATATCGGTTCAGGTTATATACAGTAGCGGCTTCTTTGGTGCTGACTGACAGCTCGCGGCTGACTTCTGACAGTCAACATTTAGGTATATAACTAAATGTTTACTGTCAGAAGTGACAGTTGCTAAACACATGTCTTTGCAGATCATTTGGTTCGGCGTAGGGATACGTAATTTGATTTGATAACTTTTCAAAGCCGTCAACTGTCAGCTGTGAGCTGTCAGTAAGCACCAAAGAAGCCATGGGGCTACTGTACGCATATGCCGGTCGTGTGTGTTAAATATATATATATATATATTTTAAATTCTAAATTATCTTCTTATATCCCTCTACGTAAATACATGTACACTTTATTTAAATTTCACCTTCCTCATCCCTACCCTGTTACTAATGTAAATATATGGATACCCCGATGGGACGGTAGAAATAGACGGTGCAAAAAAATAAAAAAGTTCGCAAATATTGATGTAATAAATAATGTTTAAAGAGGAAAAAGCCTTACACTGTTACCATTTCTATTTTCTTTCTTCGGTTTAAGTTATGTGCAAACAGTCTAACGGGTTTGAAACGGACGTCAAATCCCTTATTAAAAATGCCTCTATCTGGCCGTGAAATGAACGTTCCCAGCTCTAGTCCAGTGTACGCAAGTTGCAGCCTAGATAAAACGCCGCTCTGAATATTTTACTTTCATTTTCTGTGTTTTAATATTCCAGACACGGCGAGAGCAGGCTTTGGGAATAGTTGGTCTCGCTTCCAAATACGAGCATTTAAAAAAATAGAGAGGGTGGGAGATAAAGGGTTTAGCGGGGGAAGGGTGGGTCCTAATGGCTTAATTGCCTTCCATTCTCCAAAACGTTAAAGGTCATTTCAGGACTTAAAAACTGATAGACCAATTACTGCCTCCTTTTTTTTTATTTCAAAGGGTTCAAAAATAAAATCCACTTTGAATTTTAATGTCTATTTATGGGTGGTATAAACGAATATGACCAGCGGTTTTACTCTTTACTTAAGCTTTTTTTTTTACTGAAGTATAGTTTGAAAAACAATTAATTTAATTTAAAAGAGTTGGTGACCTGGTGGTCTAGGGGTAAGGTGTCAGACTTCTATGCTGGCGGCCGGGGTTCAATCCTCGGTCCCGGCAAAGCTTTATCTGATTACCAAACCCTTCCTTCACCTCTGACAAGACATCTTGTGAATGTGAGGAATGCCAGGCCTCCACCGTGGTTCGGATTCCACGTTAAACTGTAGGTCCTTCATTTCATCTCACAATCACCCTACCATAACACATTAGCGAAAGTGCGTATAACCCGAACGGGTAGTAAGACGCGGTGCTAATAATAATAATTTAAAAGACTTTGGTGAGTTGTTAATGCTATAAGAATAAAATGTAAATAAAGTGCGATTATGTATAGACTGATTTTGGTAGAAGGAACAGTATCTGATAGTTACTAAAACAATTTTAATATATTCATACAATAAGTCATGTTATCTGCAGGTGTCACTTTTGATAGATATTATATCAAAAATTTTGAATTATCTAAATCATTTTTCCAACAAAAATCATGGTTTATTTAAGGTTTTTTTTTAAGCACCGCGTCTTACTACCCATTCGGATTATACGTCTATATACTAATTAGTAATTTATCTAATAAGATTTGGGATGAGTTATGTTAAATTTAAAGGAAGTGTACCCGCATTTTCGTGGAGATTTAGTTGAAAACTATTTGGGGGAGGGGGGGGACTCGCTACAGCCGATCTCCCTACCATCGACAGTCTAGTATATTGCGATAGTGACGTCTTAGACTATGCGGCCACCGAAACGGGGTGTATTTAGTTCTTATTATAACAATATTTAATATTTACTGTCTAAATCTATGTATATAGTTTTTTTACTCAAAAATTTTTGTTATAATTTAATACAAAATAATGATGTTTTTACAATATAAATCTTTTATAATTCTCATGAACATAATATTAAATTGTACATCTCCTGGCTTCCATAAACACAACACAATTCTTAATATTGCATAATGATATATAATATAAATGAAAATGTCCAACAAATTATTATATTTGGTCGTGTCGTCGTTTAAAGCATTATATTTTCATGGGCAGTATTGTTTACTTTTATTAAAAACAACATTTTATTTTCTGTGTACTCCACTTCTTGATGCCTTTTGGGGAGTCTGCGAATTAATTGTTAGTCTTTATATAGTTTATAATTATGTACACTTCATTTCCCTTGAAAAGTAGCACGCTTACTTGGTTCCACTGTGGTGTAGTTTGTAAGTTAATATCATAACCGGCACCGTGGTGTAGTGGTCGGTGAACCTGGATGCGAGCTTAGGGGTCCCAGGTTCGATTTCCGACTGGTAACTTGGGTATTTTTCTTTCCTTTTTCGAGGAATAATCGCAATGGTCGCCAGGGTTTGGTTTACGTTAGGTCAAGATTCACCCAGCTCTACAGCATCATAATAACCATCATCACATCATCTCATTGACGTGTAGACAACCTTCTATGGTGTACCCTGGGTAATGTTCTCTGAGCCTTCCGTGACGCTTTCCCCACTGTAGTCAGCGCCAAAGAGAACTCCTCTTTCTATTAGCTCGCTTGGCGGCCACTATGTTCACGTTTTACCACACCAATGAGAATCTTCCTTTTCTCCGATGGGACAAAGCCAGGCAGCAGTGGAGGGGATTTAGCACGATGGTTCCTTTGTCAGAAGCCAGTCAGAGAGTGGATACCCAACCTGGGTGCACCGTTTGAAAGCGCTAATAAATTGTCGGGTTGTAAAGAGCAATTTTGTCTTAACTTCCTCTCCTTCCACCATCATACTTTACCTCCCACCACGACTCACGTTTCCGAGACTCTATCCTATCTCCCACCACGACTCACGTTACCGGGACTCTATCCTACCTCCCACCACGACTCACGTTCCAGGGACTCGATCCTACCTCCCACCACGACTCACGTTACCGGGACTCTATCCTACCTCCCACCACTACTCACGTTGCCAAGACTCCATTCTATCTCCAACCACGACTCACGTTACCGGGACTCTATCCTACCTCCCACCACGACTCACGTTGCCAAGACTCCAACCTACCTCCCACCACGACTCACGTTGCCGAGACTCCAACCTACCTCCCACCACGACTCACGTTGTCGGGACTCTATCCTACCTCCCACAACGACTCACGTTGCCGGGACTCTATTCCTACCCTACCTCCCACCACTACTCACGTTGCCGAGACTCCAACCTACCTCCCAACACGACTCACGTTGCCGGGACTCCAACCTACCTCCCACCACGACTCACATTGACAGGACTATATTCTACCTCCCACCACGACTCACGTTGCCGAGACTCCAACCTACTTCCCACCACGACTCACGTTGCCGGGACTCCAGCCTACCTCCCACCACAACTCACGTTGACGGGACTATATCCTACCTCCCACCGCGACTCACGTTGCCGGGACTCTATTCTACCTCCCACCGCAACTCACGTTGCTGGAACAATCTCGCCGACCTTTTTCTTACCCGTACCCACACGGGTTGGAACACAACATCGCCATCGTGACATCAACCAGTTACCCCCAAAGCCACAGCGAGGGATAACAAGCTTCAAAAGTTTTTTTCACAGGTTTTTAACATCCCATTCAGACTATCCGCAAATTTACTCTTGTATGGTAAGGATGAAAAAGGTAAAAACTTCAAAGTGAGCTCACATTTGCATGTTGGGAGAGTGATAAAATATATTTTTTAATCTACTTTGAATACACGAACAAGAATCGAACTTCGACAAACAAAACCATAAAATTCGAGGCTGACACCTCTATCCACGTGCCCAGCGCTGAGGGTTGTTATAGTTCGTTACAAAAACAAATGTGTAGTCAGGTTTCCAACCCGGGACCAAGCAGGGGTCTGTATCGATCGTGAGGCCGTTAGCCCGCGTGACTGCTTGTTGCGTGGGGCCTATCTCCGCAACCTGACTACCCCGTAACCCCCTTTACACCCTTACCCACAGTGGGGCTATGAGCAACACGCCCTTTACCCTGCCCCCTCTTTTTCACATCCCGTGCACCCATGCCCGCTTTACAGCGCTTCAAATGAAAACACTAACACTGAAGTTAATCGGATTCGCAGGACTATATCAGCCCATGATTTCAAATTGAAATGCATTTGAGACCATTTCCCAATCCTTGTGAAAAGTGGGATTTACGTTTCAAAACTTTAAAAAAAAAAATATTCTCTATATTGAAGTTGGAAATGATTTTCCATCAGTGTGTGTATACAATGTAAAAATAAACGTATTACAGAAAAATTAAATATATATCTTAAAATGTGACATCGCTGTTTCAAAAAGATTAACATTTAAATGGCGGTTTTTTACGTTTAAGTAATAATGATTCATAAAGAGTAAATTTTGTTTATGGCATGGTATTTTTATGGTATAACCTTGCTTATGTCCGACAACTTAGCTCAAACGGTAGCGTGCCTGTCTTCTGAATTAAATGTCCCTGGTTCTATCCCTGGCATGACCGAGTAATTTATCATTGGTAAAATATGGGTATCCCCCTTCTACACTGATAAATTAACGGCCGTGGGTTGGGTGTTGTGTATGTTCTATAGTTAAGTTAATTTATAAGTCGTGTGCTGATATAATCAGTCGGTTTATAATGTGCACGTTAAATACCTCAAATAAATGGAAATGAAGAATATTATATAACTTATGGTGAGGGGTTAAATTTGTTGTACCTTGTTAATATAAATTATATATATATAAACTATATTCCATCCTCGACGTTGGACAAGCGGATTAAACGTCAAGTTCATCTCGTCTGATTTTCCGGTGACGGAGAGGCCGGAATTCAAATACCGGCCAGGTGTACTAAGCGCGAATTTTACTAAATATTTACCCACTCTTACTTATCTCCACACAAAATGTAAGTAAATCTACTCTAAATTATACCTTTCTCGTCTCTACCACATTCGCGTAACTATACGCATAGCTCGAACGAGTATTAAGACGCATTGTGGATTTTTTTTTAAATTGCTCATGTTTACTTTCATAAAAAGAACACACTCAAAAATCTCATCAGCTCACCTTTATAATGTCAAAGAAAATTCTATAGTATCCTATACATATACTTTTCTTTTTGTTTTATTTTTAAACACCCTCTACATCAAATAACACGAAGCTTCATTCCGACGGGAAACAAAAAATAAATAATAAAAAAAAATTGTACGAAAATACAGTGAATAATTAAAAGAGAAAGGCACGTAACGAAATAAAAGATTGTTACTGTACAAAAAAAAAAGGTGGGTGGGGAGTAATGTAAAGACAGACAACAGAAGAAACGAAACACGCAAAGACATAATGAAGGGGGGTGGGGGGTGGGGTACATTTGTAAAACAGTGCCGAGGATGAGTAATAAGATGAACGAGAGGAAAAGAGAGAGTAGGGAAGGCAGATAGAGACGGCAAATGTAACGAGTTGAACGAAGGTGAAAGTAATGTACAGAAAAAAACAAACCAAACTTTGGTTCAAAGTTATGAAATACGTTTCGTTTATATTATGCTGATTGCACTGTAACCTCTTTTTAATATACTTTTTATGGTCGGATCACTAAAGTAAATAACCTTATGAGACACTTTCAACTCTACTAGATCTACTTCCGTGTAGTATGCATAGGCCAATGCTTATATATGACTCTACTTTTTAACAATTTCTATATAACTAGGTACCAAACCCTTCCTTCACCTCTGACAAGACATCTTGTGAAGGTGGGGAATGCCAGGCCTCCACCGTGGTTCGGATTCCACGTTAAACTGTAGGTCCTCCATTTCATCTCACAATCACCCTACCATTGCACATTAGCGTAAGTGCGTATAACCCGAACGGGTAGTAAGACACGGTGCTAATAATAATAATAATTATTATTATATAACTAGGGCTGAGCAATGCGAAGCGATGCTTGAAAACACGCGAAGAAAAGTCTAGGATGAAACTAATGCTCTTGTCCGTATCTAAACCAGAGACCCTCTAAGTTGACGGACACGCAGAGGAAGAGAATTTATTTCTCAGATAATTAAAATAATTAAAATATGTGTGATGCTAATATAATTCACAAATCGAATATAACTACAAACTAACTAATCAGAAGTGCTTAAACTAAGAAATAAACACTTCTGTTTCCAAATTATTACATACCTCGTACAGTAACTATATACTATTACGATAGCCCGTGGACACGTGATCTAAATGTCCGGTTCATCTAGTCTGGTTTGCCGTCTACCGGGAGGTCTAAGTTAGAACCCCGTTCGAGTGAACTAAGGGAGTTCCCCCCTCCTCCCCTTTAAATGTTTTTTCAATATTCCTTCACGCAAATGCGAGTGAATTTCCTCTTATTTCAACCTTCCTTATCATCTTACCATTAGTAAGCAATTAAAATTGTGCATCCTGGACGGGTAGTAAGACGCGGAGTAAATGTAAAATAAAATAAAACCTTTTTAATTTATACACATGGCGTGTTGCTATAGGCTATTATTATTAGATATAAAAATTAAAAGGACAATTTAATTAACTTTAGCGCCTGATCATATCAATATAATGTTAATTATTTGTAAACAAAGTTTATATTTTGAGAACATTTAATAAATACCAACAAAACATATTAAGATAACATTTGTTTGTATATTTCAATTGTTTTTACAAAGTATTTAAACATCAAACAAACACGTGCAGTGCACATATAATTAAGAGGCATTAATTAAGCTAACCGTTGTTTTAAACAAACATTATGATACCTAACATCGAAAGCCGGCGATTCGCAAATGAGTTATAGCACTAGAGCTATACGTCAATTAGCTAATTAATTGGTGATTGATTGATGTTTCATTGAAGAACATAATGTTTCGGTTTAATATTGATTGATTAATTTTCTATCCCCTGAAGAGGCGCGTTTCTGTGTTTGTTTAAATACGTACCAAAAACACTCGAAATACCACAAATATAACTAACTAATTTCAAAGATATTTGTCAGATGAGAGAGTATATTTGTTTAGTTTACAAGTTCGCTTATTATTATTATTATTATTATTATTATTATTAGCACCGCGTCTTACTACCCGTTCGGGTTATACGCACTTAAGCTAATGTGTAATGGGTAGGGTGATTGTGAGATGAAATGGAGGACCTACAGTTTAACGTGGAATCCGAACCACGGCGGAGGCCTGGCATTCCCCACATTCACAAGATGTCTTGTCAGAGGTGAAGGAGGGGTTTGATAATCAGATAAATCTGTGCCGGGACCGAGGATTGAACCCCGGACGCCCAGCACAGAAGTCTGACACCTTACCCCTAGACCATCAGGTCACCTACTACAAAGATACGATATTTATTTTTATTTTTTAAATAATGCAGTCACATTGTTTCCTCGAACTTGAAATTAGATTTATTGTGATAAAAAAAATTTTAAAAATGGGCGGACATTATAAAGTATAATTTAGTTTAAAAATCTAATAGTTTCACTCGTTAAAAAAACCGACAAAAAAATTAAAATGATAATCTTCTTACATCCAAACATTATTTATGTTAATGTTTTAAATATTTTCTTTCCCTTTCACAATATAAACGAGCCTAGAGTAAAAAATAGAAAATAAAATCAGTTTAATTCAACTCCCTTCCAGCGAGTGCTTTCCCCTGGAATCATTTTATCTGTTGGTCGCAGGCACTTGTTAATATGGGTAAGCTGTTTTTACTGCGTCGCGACGCTAAGTCAAGAGACGCACGCAGCGAGGGAAGAAGTGAAAATACCAACTTGTTTTGTTGTACTTTATGTTTTCTGTTTATTAATTTTCATCTCCACTTTTCAGAGAGAGAGTAAAAAAATATATATATGCTAATTTTCATAGGAACCCTAGGGAATGGATGAGGGTGGGGAAGAAGGGACGTATATGTGTGTTTCANGGGGCTTTAGACGTCAAAGACAAATACGTGTTATTAGTTTACACAAATAAAAGTGTTTAAAACATAACTTTAGGGAAAATGTTTAACTCAAAACAAATGAATACATTTTTTGTTTGTGTGTTAATCTGTATTGCAGACAGTAAAGGTAAACATCAGAGTAGTTTTTTTTGTTGCAATTGTTTTTTTTAAAGGTGTAATGTTCTGGATTTTTTGCTGAAAAGGTTGATGTTAAAAGGAATTAGTCATTTTAATATAAGTTTCACAAAATATCTAATTTATCAAATGTGTTTCAATCATTATTTACTGTAAAATGCTTATATTTTAAAGCCTGACACATTACCTCAGTCGGGAGCGTGTTGGTCTCCTGAGATAAAAGTCCCGGGTTCAATTCTAGGCAAGGCAAAACAAATTATCATTGTTGAAATGATGGGACAGGTTCACCTTTCACAGTGATAAATTAACGACGATTTTGTGTCTGTTATAGATTTAAAATAGTTTATAAGCCGTGTACTGATGTAATTAGTCTGTCCAGAAAGTATACGTTAGCTTCCTAAAATAAAATAAATTAAACTATTCTGAACAGCTCGATTAAAAAAAAACAATTATTTGTAGGTCAGTAAGCCATACAGGAATATATTGATATACGCTATGACAAATATTATGTCAATAAGATCTACTTTCTTGCACGCATAATGTAATCGCAAACACACATGATTTTTAATGAATAGTTAGTCTCCGACTGAAGAAAGAGTGATTAAATCACTTATTTTTGACACCTCGTAGTTGGATTTATGCATAATAACTACTTAAAAGGTGTCCAGCCAAACAATATTTTAAAATTCCTTGACTTTTCCAGGTTTTAAAGAGCCAATTTACAACTTTTCCAGTCACTATATTATGAACATTATTTTATTAAAATCGTAACTTGGTGTAGTATTTTTAGAAAGACACACATGTTTTGAAATTGAAACATTCTATTGAGGGGTTAAATGATGTAAGCTTAAAGCAATGGGTTATTGGGTCATGAGATCTAAGTTAGATTCGGTTAGATTATATTTATACATTAAAAGATCGCCTTACACGGGCTAGAGACGCGCAAATATAGGGGGTGGAAAGTTGAGATGAAAATCCCATGTTGACTTGTAAAATTGAGATTAGTATACTCAACATAGACAACTGTAATAAAAGAAATTCTCGGTGAGAATTAAAGGGAAGAAAAATTGTATTTTTACAGTTGGTTATTGTAAATGAAAATAGCTTAGGCCTATTATTTGAGTGAATATGTGAACTTTCCAAAAATTTGATCAAATTCCCTGACTTTTCCCACTTTTCCAGGTTTTACAGGTTTCTGGACACCTTGTTATATTCATTTTTTAGGGACGAGTAATGGTTTAATTGAAGAAATGTACCCTAAATTGCTTAAAGAAAGAGTGGAAAAACAATTTAGAAATAAAACCTCACTACACGTGAACGGTATTCGAACCCCAATCTCTTGACAGTGGCAGTCAAATTTATTTTGAGAGTGACGCTTCAGACCATAAGAACACTCTAAGCGTCTAAAAATTAAAATTAAAATGGTTTATCAATTTGTTTGTACTCTCCATACAATTATGTTCATAAAAACAAACCCAGCGGCCAACTTTTACAAAAAGTACTTTAGACTCTGTTTGGTGCAACTCGTGAGTTATTATTATTATTATTATTATTATTATTATTATTATTAGCACCACATCTTACTACCCGTTCGGGTTATCCGCACTTACGCTAATGTGTAATGGTAGGCGGATTGTGAGATGAAATGGAGGACCTACAGTTTAACGTGAGATCCGAACCACGGTGGAGGCCTGACATTCCCCACATTCACAAGATGTCTTGTCAGAGGTGAAGGAAGGGTTTAGTAATCAGATAAATCTGTGCCGGGACCGAGGATTGAACCCCGGACCTCTAGCACAAAAGTCCGGCACCTTACCCCTAGACCCCCAGGTCAGCACCGTATAAGATATTATTTCTTTCATTTGAGTCTAACGTTCTAGAACCTTTTTTTTAAGTACCGGGTCTTATTACTCATTTGTATTATACACTTATATACTAATTACACTAATGGTTATAGGTATTAGAAAGGCTATATTTAATAGTAAGTGTACCCGCATTTTCCTGGAATTAGAGTACACCTGAATGATGTTCGAACCTCGATCTCCCCGTCATCGGCAGTTTAGTCTACTTCAAGACTAGAGTCTTAGACCACGCGACCACTGAAGCGGGTCTTCTAGTGCTAATGTAATTTCAAATGTATATTAACGTTTCATTAAAACGATTGCAAAACGATTGAATGTACTTATCTAATGAGACCACTAGAAAAAAAAGTTGAACTAATATTTTTAAGGGTGACCTGGCGGTCTAGGGGGTAAGGTGTCAGACTTCTGTGCTGCCGACCGGGGTTCAATCCTCGGTCCCGGCACAGATTTATCTGATTACTAAACCCTTCCTTCACCTCTGACAAGACATCTTGTGAATGTGGGGAATGCCAGGCCTCCACCGTGGTTCGGATTACACGTTAAACTGTAGGTCCTCCATTTCATCTCACAATCATCCTACCATAACACATTAGCGTAAGTGCGTACAACCCGAACGGGTAGTAAGACGTGGTGCTAATAATAAATAAATAAATAATATTTTTATATTACTCGTATTTAACTTGTGAATTTTGGACCGACATGCTATATCAACACAGGACTTGCAAAACAAATTCGTCAATGTAATGGGGGAAGCCCCGATGTCCCTAGTGATAAAGAAAAATTTTATTGATATTAAAACATGTAATTGTAAATCTTATCCAAAAACAAGATGATGATTGTAATAATTATTTAAATATTCTATGAACTGTTTCGATGACCACAGTCACCACATCATTCTCTCAAAGAGACTGGATTGTCGATGACAGGGAGATCGGGGCTCGAATCCCGGTCGAGTATACTGAGGGTGGCTTTTTCTGAATAATTTTACCCTTTAGCCACGCAAATTCGGATACACTTCCTTTAAATTCTACCTTATTAATCCCTAACGCATTAGCGTAATTAGTACATAGCGCGTATCCAACGGGTAGTATGAAGCAGTACAAAAAAACTGATGTCGAAAGAAATATTTTGAATTTTTAACATCCTCACATTTTAGTCGAAAATTTATATGGCTACAAAAATGAACCTAAACGAGAGTGAATGTTGAAGCTACAGTCCGATTTTTAACGGAAAGGACCTTGCTTATCTGACAGCTTTTGTGACAAGGTATCCCGTGGTCCAATTGTTATACACCGATAGCTAGTATAAAAATATATGAAATATCAAAATATTAAAATGTTATCAATGTAGAGCACAAAAAAAGTTTTATTTTACTTTAAAAAGCCCTTCCTCTGAAACTTGGACTGCGTTGATATACACGAGAGTCACTGCATCGTATCGATAATCGATAGACTCGCTAACCCCCAACTCATTGGTGTAATTTGCAGCAGGCGGGCGCGCCCGGTTTACAAGTTAAGAAAAGCCACTAAAGAGACGATAGTGTCCAGGGGAAAGATGTTCCTGGCGTACCTGAAGAAAGTGTCCAGGGGAAAGATGTTCCTGGCGTACCTGAAGAAAGTG
>CABFOW010007114.1:0-21295 GCA_902141385.1 Timema californicum | reverse complement strand
ATGAAAACCCCAGATACCAAGTTTAAGCGCAATTGGTAAAATTGTTTCGACTCCCCGAGGTACAGTCAAACGGATAGACAGACAGACGGCATCGTGAAAACAACTATTTTGGTTTCAGCGGGTTATGAAACGTCGACATTTATCAAAATTTTGAGTTCGTTTTTTTTATGATCACAATACTTTCTCTCCGAGGTGTCGAAATAATGTAAAAAGGAGATATTTATGACAAAGTATCTTTTATGGCATACAAAGCTTTAAGATTGTATGTCGATCCAGCAACTTTTTAACTTTCAAAAAAAAGGTTCTGGTACCACCGGATGTTTGTAAGTATCGCATAGTGAGAATGTCATCCTGTAGCAATAATTGAGTTGATTTCTCTCTAGATAATCGTTGCAACAACAGCCAGATGGCGACACTCCATGAGTGATTGTTTTCTATTGATCACTACCTGAGCTGGTGGCGCCACGGAAGTGACGAAGCTAGTAAAGGTCCGTCGTGGAAGAACGGGAAAGAGAGACGGCATGTCTTGTCTTGTCTCACAGTGATCAAACCTTCGCTTTGTTTGATGGGAGAGTTTACTTTCAGTGAGAAACTTAGCTCTGGTCTGTCTATCAGCTTGTCTAGTAGGTTGCTTAGCATTATAGAGAGAGAAAGGAAGATAATGGGAGAGAGCATGAGAGAGAAACAAATAGATAAGGATAAAGAGATAGAAAGAAGGATAAAGAGATATAGAAAAATAAAGAAATAAAAAGAATGATAAAGAGATAGAAAGAAGGATAAAGAGATATAGAAGGATAAAGAGATATAGAAGGATAAAGAGATAAAAATAAGAATAAAGTGACAGAGAGAAGTATAATGAGGTAGAGAAGGATAAATAAATATATAAGGATAGATAAATATAAAGGTATGCCTATAGAGAGAAGCATAAAGAGGGAGACTTTAAAGAAATAGAAAGAAGGATAAAATATAGAGTGAAGAATAAAGAGATAGAGAAAATGACAAAAAAAATAGAGAGAGAAGGATACATATACAAATAGAAGGATAAAGGGGGTGGAAAGAAGAATAAAAAGAAAGAGAATGATATCAATATAGCGAGAAAGATAAAAATATAGAAAGAAGTATAAGTAAATATAAGAATAAAGATATAAAAGGATAAAAAGACAGAAAGTGAGACCCACAACTTTTCTCTAAAGAATATAAAATGCATGTTTTTAAAGTAAAATTGAAATGAATAACTGAAATAGTAGCTACCTTATAATAATTAATTTTCAATATGTGTCTTGAAATATGTGCCCAAAACCTTTTTACTTTTACTGCTAAAAGAACTTGGCAATTTGCAATTTTATTAAAAGAAAATGTTTAATGTAATTAAATTAAGATATGTTTGTTAACAAATTAGAAGAAACAGATTCAATAATAGTCAATTTTGTGTTTAAAAGAATTATTTTAATCAATAAAAAATAATAAATACGTATTATAAGTGACCAAAAACAAATTTTAATCGGATGAATATGAAAATGTTTTCTTTTATTTCTTCGAACCTTTCCGACAAAGGCCAAAGGTCGAGAACGGACAATAAAAGATCTTTGTTTGTAATTTTGTGTTAATTATTTCTTTAATTTATAAAACACATTCAACAACCCATACCCCGCATGGGTGGGCACAGGGCTAATGCAAAAACCTTATTTAGTCTGGTTTGCCTGTGAAGGAAAGGTCAGTGTTTTAATCCTGACCAAGTTATTATTAGGGGTCTTGTCTTACGAAAGTCCATTCCTGTTTTTTCAGTGAACTTAGACCGCCAATGCATCTTGTGCTCTGACTAATTCTTCAGCGCCCAGAATTTTCTTATTTCCTTCCCGTCATCTAATGTTTGAATCCCCTTCTTCCTAACCTCCCCTTTTCATCAACTTTTCCTTTTATTACATCATACAGAATATAGTTCCTCCTAAGAATGTGATCGATCCAGTTTATTATGTACCAAAATAGTTCTCTTCTCACCCACTATTATTTAGATTTCTTCATTTGTCACCCTGTCTGTCCACCTGATCTTCCCAAGCCTTCTCCAGGACCGTATTTTAAAGCTCTCCAAGCATTTCTCTCCCATATTCCTGAGAGCATAAGTTTCTGCTCCATACAGCGCGAAGCTCCAAACATGGCATTTCATTAGCTACTTCCTTAAACGGTTTCCCAGTCTTTCCCTGTACCAATTCAAGAATATTTTCTCTAAATTATACTTAACTCATATTTTCCATATTGGTAAAAATATGAGTATAGCCTGAGCGGCTAGAAAGAGATACGTGATTTTTTTTAACCCGCTTAAGTCAGAACTCACATCAACGAGTTTTTATTTTACTGCATTATTCACTTGGCAACCGTGAGATTTGGAGGAGTTTTATAGTTATACCCAATCTACCGTAGGAGTGTATGTAACAGCTAGCAAATGTTGAGATCGTTTCTAGAGCAAAGCAACCTACGCAGGTCGCGATGATTTAATGTGATTGGCTTAGAGCTCGTCACGTGACCACATTTCAGTTCGGTTATAGTAAATGCACCTCAGTATCTTGCTCCATTTACTATCTCATAATTCAAGAATTACAGCTATGGATGGCCTCTTGGTCTAGTGGTCAGCATTCCTGGCTACTAATAAAGAGGTCCCGGGTTCTATACCCAGCGATATCATAGGAAATTTTACCGAAGGGGATTATTTTCCTTAGCGTCACCGTGATCTGGTTAATTAGGCTTAATTTAGGTTTAGGACTTCTACTGACACTACATCATCATTATCATCATCGAATAATCTGATCGGAATGAAGTAGCTGCATCTAAAGAGTTTATCAACCTAAAAAGACGGTTACATATACGCAACTGCTGGTAGAAGACCAGAAATGTCCAGCCGACAAACCCTAGTGGTGTACGATAAGGGGAAAATGACAGAAATTACATAGATTGGGAGCATCATTCTAAAGTACTAAGTTGAGATCCTTACAAATCCATGTAAATCTTATCCATTGATTCAATTCTCGATGATTGGATAGAACCGCGGGACAAAGCGGCTCCTCAGTCCCTGTTCTGTGGCTGTGTGAGCCAGACTAAGTTGCCATTGTTGTTCTATTAGTAGCACCAAGGTGGGGCTGCCAGTTTATTCACATGTTTTGTCCGAGAGGAGTTTCGCGATTTCTTCGCACCATTTACGTGTTCAATCGCACAGCGACAATTCACCTCATTAACAATGTGACGACACAATATTTGACCACGTTAATTCATTTGGCAACATCGCCAAATAGAAAAAAAACACACAAGACAGACAGCCCTTTTGCTTTTAAAACATGGGTTAGAGAATAAAACGTTTAATTCAAAGAATGCGTTGATTGAACTTTTAACATTAGAAGCTTGTCTTACAAATGGACTGGCCAAAAAATAACCGGTGTTATCTAGATTCTAGATAGTTGTAAGAATGCTGATTAAACATCTGAGAATTTTCACATTTTTCATTCGTATCTATCTACTAATTAGCTTATTCTGAAATTTAAATGTTCACGGGATATTTAAAAACATATTTATAAACGTGTTTTATATGTTTTTGAATGTAAAATACCTTACAAACTAGCTTAATAGTTTCTCTACGGCGACTAAATTAATGCAGGTATAGAGGTATATTTGGTCAGGTTGTATAAAATAATTTTATCACAAAGGATATTTAAAACACGATACAAGGGTAGGAATTGAAAGAGAGTGATTTTAGTGGAATATTCACTGTATTATCTTGGAAAGAGTATTGAAAAACCACAATGATAAATCACATTTGGGAACTCACATTGAATGTAACCAAATAAGTTTTCAATCATTTTAAAATACTATAGAAGTAAATAACGTTTTATTATACAGAAGGAAGTATTTAATTTTCATAGATTATGTCACATGAAACGGTGAGCCAAATTTAAGTATTAGGATGGAGTTCAGATTTAAAAAAATACATTAAAGTCTATTTATCAAGCATCTAACCATTAATATAAGATAAAGGCTAGATAACCAGCGTGTCCAATTTTGCAGAACCATGTTCGATTCCAATACATAATTATGTGATACGCTTTATCATAATATAATATTTAGCACCGCGTCTTACTACCAGTTCGGGTTATACGACTTAAGTACTATTTACTCTAATGGATTAGGAATTGGGAGGGTTAAATTAGAGGAAGTGAACCTGCATTTGCGTGGAGGGAGAGTGGAAAACCATTTAGGAAAAACCATCCCCAGTTCACCCGACCAAGATTCGAACCTCGATCTCTCGAACCTCGATCTCCCCGTCCTCAGCAGTCGAGCTCAACACGACAAGCGCGTTAGCCAACTACGCCACCGAGGCGGGTGATACGCCTTATCAGACCACCTGGCTGATAACTTGTGAAATTTATTTTAGCGCCACATTTTACTTTCTATTCGGGCTATAAGCTAATGGTTTTATGGGATTAGGAAGGCTACATATAGAGAAAGTGTACACACATTTGTGTAGAGGGAGAGTTGAAAATAATTGGAAAACCACCATCAGTACACCTGACCGAGATTCAAACCTCAATCTTCCCGTCATCGACAGTCTAGTCTAAATTTGTTAAGATAATTAATGAGTAGCACAAACCATTGGGCACGTGAACAAAACGTCAATAACATCCATACCATACTGTCCCTGACTGAGAGGTCAGGGTTTTAATTCCAGCTGAGTGCTTTGAGGGAGACTTTTTATAAATGGTTTCCCGCTCTCCCTCCACTGAATATGTGGACACAATTACTCTAAATTTTACCTTCCTCATCTTTATAGTATTAGTTCAATTAAGTGTGGATATCCTGAACGTAAAGGGATGTGTGGTGTAAATATAACTACATTATTAAGTTTCAATTTCTAGTTTGGCTGTTAAATAAATAATAATCTTATATGAGATATGTATTTTAGTTTTTAAAAAAAATTCTACAAGTAGGATTTATGAATTCCTTACTTGTGGTTATTCAGATTTCAAGAAACAATGGTTTAGTGACGAAATAAATACCTCTGGCTATAATGGACTCCAACCTCTTCATAAACTAAACTAAATTGACCTTAAAAACCTAAATACAAAGAAACAATTCCAATGGGAGAGACTATCGAATGGAACATATGACTAGGAATGTTTTTGTTCTTAATTTAGGTCATCTTTATAAACTTTAAAAACCTCAAATATGTTTGTTTGAAAATTATTCCTCCCTGTATAATTTCACAGTATATTAAAAAAAGTCCAACACCACAAATCATTTCCGTTTCAAGTATATAATGACAAGATGATTAAACAACTTAATTTAGGTGAACAATTGGTACTAGTTACGAAAATAAAACTTGTGATATACCGTCCTAGCAGAAAAAAAAAGTTTTAATTTATTTTATTCCTCTGGTAATATGAATAGTTCACATGAAGAGAAAGTTTATGTTATTGGTGCAAGTTTGTGAGATCACTATTCAAATGGAAACCATAGAGGGAGAAAGTCAGACCTGAAACTTGTACTTTCTTTAGAAGAAAGAGATGTGCCACAGATAATCTCTGCGACATTTTCCGCAACATTCCTCATCATTTTAGCAAAAGTTTTTCTTGATGACTTATGCTATATAACCTAGGGAACAAAATATTAGACTTCTATGCTGGCGGCCGGGGTTCAATCCTCGGTCCCGGCACATATTTATCTGATTACCAAACCCTTCCTTCACCTCTGACAAGACATCTTGTGAATGTGGGGAATGCCAGGCCTCCACCGTGGTTCGGATTCCACGTTAAACTGTAAGTCCTCCATTTCATCTCACAATCACCCTACCATTACACATTAGCGTAAGTGCGTATAACCCGAACGGGTAGTAAGCTAATAGTAATAGTAACAAAATATTCAACATGAATTGCAAGGACAGATTTCAGGATTTTCCTGAAGGAATCACTATGTGGAAAACACAGACAGTTTAATCAAACGGGAGTCTTAAGTCCCAGCCTTCAGGATTTGATTTAGTTTCCTATCATTGGGGACAATCCTGAATGTCTTAAACTGCATCCAGACTAGTGAGCCGAGACTTAACATTCCTGCGGACCATATTTTTCTGCATAAGGTTAAGTACCTCGGTGGATGACACACACAATGAACAGGAAAAAAATATTATTTGCACCGCGTCTTACTACCCTTTCGGGTTGTACACACTTACGCTAATGTGTAATGGTAGGATGATTGTGAGATAAAATGGAGGACCTACAGTTTAACGTGGAATCCAAACCACGGTGGAGGCCTGTCATTCCCCACATTCACAATTTGTGATTAATACACCTCTTTTCAGAGGTGAAGGAAGGGTTTGGTAATCAGATAAATCGGTGCCGGGCCCGAGGATTGAGCCCTGGACCCCCGGCACAGAAGTCCGACACTTTACCCTTAGACCAGTAGGTCACCATAACAGAAAAAAAAATTAAAATTGGCTGCCGTGGCATAATTTATTCACACCTTGCAACAAAGAAAAAAAAAGACAGGACAGACGCCAAACTTAAATGTGCTTAATGTGAGCGGAATATATTGGAAATAAGCTCCATTGACATACATTTCAATAAATTAGTGGTCAGTACAAAAACTTAGCTCGAATGCTAACAATTGATTAAGCATATAATTATTTTGATTGGGCCTAAAGCGCAAAAGAAAAAGTTCACACCTAAATAATAATAATAATAATAATATTTAGCACCACGTCTTACGACCCGTTCGGGTTATACGCTTTAAGTACTAAGTACTCTAATGGATTAGGAATTTGGAAGGTTGAATTAAAGGAAGTGAACCCGCATTTGCGTGGAGGGAGAGTGGAAAACCATTTAGGAAAAACCACCCCCAGTTCACCCGACCGAGATTCGCACCTCGATCTCCCCGTCCTCAGCAGTCGAGCTCAACACGACAAGCGCGTTAGTCAACTACGCCACCGAGGCGGGTCACACCTAAAAGAATCCACAAGTGTACGGGAGAGACTCGCAATAACATTTATACGTTTCTTAGCCGGTGACTCTTATACCAGTCAGCAATACCTATTTAAGGTCTCTAAACAACGTTAATGTGTATCTATATGTATCTATATGTATATATACTATAAATAAAGTATGATGACTAATATTATACGGTAAAATCGAGGAAGGAAGCATTTTAGAAGTAATTTGCCCGCATTTACGAGGAAGGAGAGTGGGAGAAACGCTATAGGAAAAACCACTCTCAATAGACCCAGCCGGAATTCTAACCCGGATCTCCCCATTAATATATTTATATACTGTTTGTAGTAATGTTTCGTGTCCAAATACGGTTTAGTTTTCTTGGGAAGAAACATTTATAAAATACAAACACATATTTTTTCATCAACATTGATAACATTATTAGTGTTATTAGTGTTATTAGTATTATTAGTGTTATTTTCTGGGTGTTGTTGGTGTCTATCAAAAGTCACAGCTGCGCATCACATTACGTGATGTATGAATACGTAAAAGTAGACCTAGTAGCTTTTATAACTGGTTATTTTCTAGCTCTTCCTATGAAAATTTGTTCATACAATTCAATTTAAATCTTGTAGTTAAAATTTCATATATAGACTACGAAACTTTGACCAAAGAGAAGTTTGGTAAAACTTACTTCTGACTAAGAAAGAGGTACAATTAGTATTTATTAACATTATAGTTTAAGTTGCGGCAGACGGGAGCGCGAGTAATTTTACAGTTTTTAGAGTATTCTATGTTTTTGGCCAAATTAAATTAAATATTTCCCTAATATCAATATAGAGTTTAGTTTTCTGCACATGCTAATATCAACAGATCTTGAATATCTGTCAAAGATGTCCTGGAATTTTGTCAAAACTTTTTAAATAAAGAGAAAAAGTTTTGACAAAATTCCAGGACACTCTTGATGGATATTCAAGATCTGTTGATATTAGCATGTGCAGAAATCTAAACTCTATGTTGGTATTAGGGAAATATTTGATTTATTTTAGCCAAAAAATGTAATACTCTAAAAACTGTAAACTTACTCGCGTTCCCTTCTGCGCACCTTAAAAAATAATAATACATTAACACGTGAGTGTAAGGAACTGTTTTATAATAAATATTTTTTAAATTGTATTTTATTCTATGTACAGTAAACTCAACGCATCTTACTTAAGTCACAAAGTAAAAGTATTTTTTTTAAATTAGAAAAGTATTTATTGTATCTTTTAAGTTTTCTACTTATTTCATAGATAGAGAGTACTGTTCATTTCAAATATTTTATTCATCCAAGTTTTTTTATTTTTGCAACTTTTGAACTGAATAAGATCTAGACCTAGTTTGATGTAAGTTTGGAAAAATCTTTAAGGATTGTTTTGGTCCTATAATATATAAACAATTATTAATTTTGAAATATTAACGTGAGTAATTAATTTATTTTTTCAAAACCTTTAATTGATTATTAAAACATATTTTCTGAAAATGGAATCTACAAAAGAGTTGGCACACAATAAAAATAAGTTTGTGAATTGAATACGATTCATGGCAAAATGGTCTGAAAAAGGAAACTTATTTTGTTTAAACATGAAATTTCAACAGGAATAAACTAATTTGTATCAATATTTAAATGTTCCATTAACTTTCAGACATTCATTGTCTTTAGAACCATAAGCTTTATGTAGACAATTCGTTGATGAGCTATATAACTGCGTTGTCAGTCAAGGCGAGAGACTTAAAAACAATTATTTTATACTTTTTGATACCTCAGAAAGTAATACAAATTACAATAATCATTTTATTTAAGTACATAATTTTGACTGTACAAATTATATTTCAAAATACATATTATTATTATTATTATTATTATTAGCACCGAGTCTTACTACCCGTTCGGGTTATACGCCTAAATATATAAGACAAGTTTGAATTTGGCCAACTATTTTGAGCATAATTGAGATGAACTTATTTTCTAAAAGAATACATAGTAAATGCCATTTGGAAGGTAAAAGGGAAAAAAGTTGTAAAATCACATTACACATTTTCCAGGACAACAGCTTTAATATCTCAAACACACAAAAAAAAAATTCAAAAAATTAATAATATAAATATGACATACATCTTTTTTAACTATAATCTAATGTGCATAATAAAGGTCACACCATTGTCTAGCAGATGGAAGCACCAACCCAATTTGAGTTAAAATAGGACTTTTTCCCCCTTTCCCTTGTATTTTAGCTTAATTTACTTTTTTTTCTGCTTCCTATAGCTACGATCTTGAGATTGTCCAAACTTTGGTATCTTTTTAGTGTTTTAGGATACCATGCTTCCCCTCCCCCTCCCCCCAGTAATATGTTTTATTCAGAAAATTTTAAAAAAAACTACGTTTTGAGCAATGACTTATAAAAATAATTCCATTATCATATTATTCGTGTTATTAATTAGATACGAAATAAGTTTTTATTATATTATTTAAAGTGAAATAGGTTCAATAATTTAGAACCAGTGACATTAATGTTCAAAGTTTCAAAGTAAAATCTGACTACTTTATTACGTATTCGTTTGCTATACTTCTTTATCTCCACGTTTAAGTGTATTCTTGTATCCTCGCGTCTTAACCATGGTTTAAAGTAATACGTTAAAATACAATACAATAAAAACTACCTAGTAATAGTGAACTGCTTGACGCGAATCAAAACATATTGTAATGCAACAAGCTATAGTAATTATATAAACATTAATATTTAATTATTTTTAAATTACTGGACATTCACATAACACCAGTTAGACACTTGAGCGTGGGAAAAAGTCTGGTTTTTGTTTGTGTGTAACCAACCTCTGAAACGCCTTGACCACGTAGACAGGCAGTTAACACGATCCAAACCACTCACTCTTCACAGATAACAAATATCACCGTGATTATAACTGAAGGATGTAGATCACATTACTCGACGTATGAACAAGTTAAAATTGTTTTATTAACTTTTATAAACCCGTTTCGGTTGTCGCATTGTCTAAGAGGCGTCACACTTACAATCGAATGAACTACCGATGGTGGGGAGATCGGGGTTCCATTACTGGCCGGATGTACTCTGGGTGGTTTTCCCTAAATGGTTTTTCAATCTTCCTCCAAGAAAATGCAGAAATATTTCAACTAAATTTAACCTCCCTCCACCCTTATAAATTAGTGTAATTAGTACATATAGTATATAAGCATATAGGGTTGTAAGACACGGTGATAAACAAACTTTCTAGCTGTAGAAGTATTAAGAGACCATCCGATCCACTCAATTGAGTTTATTGTATCTTTGTTGTACCTTTTAGTTACGTTATAAATACAATCATCTCCTGCTCCTCCTTCCCTCAATTCTCCATGAACAGAACGTTCTTGGACGTTAAAATAGCAATACACTTAAGGCGAAACAGAAAATGAGAACCGATAAAAATCATCGGATTGAAATCAAATCAGTTAAAAATCCTTTTTAGTAGTGGCAAGGTGTTTTTAGTGTGAACGAACGCACGTGGTCCAAGGCTGTTACTATGACAACCTCCACAAGCTTGAAAGCGGCGCGCGGGGGTTGTTGGGAGGGGGTTGGTTTCCCTTCAGTGTAGTTAGTATAGGTCCCACGCTCACCCGCAAGCACGCCCGGTCCGTCCTCAATTGTTTTTTGCGTGAGCATCTATATCTCATCAATCTGACAGTTGATAAATCATACCGTCATCCTATTACAACGAGCAAATCCCCGACATTCCGCGTTTGAGTGATAATAATCATTATAGTAATACCATCTTGGTGCCGAGAGGAGTGATCCGTGTTTCGACCAAATGATCCGACATTTCGCGGGAAAACCAATCCTCCAGCTTGAAGGATGACATGTTCCAAGGCGTGCTTTTTATTTTACATTTTTTGAAGATTTTTTTTTAATTTTATAAAATACAGGTCAACATTAGCCTACATTTTTTTGATTGAATGCATCAAATGGTAAAATGTAAATTTATTTTCTTGAGAGTTAAAAGTGTTGGGTTACAATCTCCGAGATCAAATGAGTTGTGAACATTGTGGTGATTAGGGGACCCGTTTGGGGGGGTTGGGGAGTGTTGGTTCCTCGTGGACCCCCCTCGGTGCGGGAGTAGGATGGTGGTGCGTTGGCTCTGTGGAAGTTTGATTGAACCATGAGGAGCTACGCCCAGGATATGGCATGGCATCGTTATGACAGCTGACGGGACCGGCCCGCAACTCTGCGGCTCAATGTAAATACCAACATCACACATCGGCCACAGCTCACCGTCAACTAGGCGGGTATAGGACACTTGTACTCAAAGTTAGAAACATGTTTCATTTGTAACTTAGAACTATCAAAATGCATTATTATTCACAAGCAACACGCCCAACATTAGGTTAGACATACCATTAAAAAATTAAGATTATTTTCGGTATGTTTGCCAGTAATATACGGTTAATAATATACTTTCATATGTTACAGGTTAAGGTTACATAACATTACTTGTAATTCCTCGAGATATATAGTTGAGGCCATTTTAAATACTAGAATATACTATATGGAAACATAATCTTACATGCGTCAATAAATAAAAAATTAAGTTGAGTTCGGATAGTTAATATTGTTAAAACGAACTATTAAAAGTAATACATATGTTATTTGGTAGTTGTTTTATGTTACTCAAAATGAATAGAGCGATTGAAAACGAAGGACCAAGATAGCATGAGGAGAAAAAATATTTCAATACAAAGTATATTTTTAGTTCGATTTTCTTTGGAAAGGACTTTTAGAAAATAAAAATAGTTTTTTTTCAGCCAAACTTGATAACGTTGTAACATATTATCAGTGTTATTTTATAGGTATTGATAATATCTATCAAAAGTGACAACTGCAGATCATATGACTTTTGACGTATAAGTACGTGAGATTGAATTTATGTAAACTTTTCTAGCTGTCAGATAAGGCCCCTCGTATGAAAATTGGACTGTAACTAGTTATTGAAAATACCAGAAAAAATTAACCTTAACATGGGTATGTCCAAAATACTTGTGGATTTTAATGTCTTTTGGTAGTGCTATGTTACAAATAAATCATATTTCTTATTTTCATTATAAGCTTACTAGACCAGTCTGAAGGCATAACTTAACGGCTTTTATAAAACTAATAATTACCTCTTCCTAATTTTTATCGGACTGTATTAGCCCCAGAAATAGATTAGGAATATAAATCACAGCACTAATTTTAATATTTAAATACATCATGAAATGGCAGTGAGTTGTGGTCGTATTAATTTAGCTAAACTTAAAATGAAGTCCTGTTTTCAAAAATTAATTATATATATTAAATTTGTTAAGTTTATTTACAGTACAAATTCAAATCCTTAGATATTATATTATTATTAACTTTTTATTTGTGTACTTTCTGATTTAACAATGTGTACTCCATTCTTGAGAGCCACCAACAAGTTGTTCGTGCCCCCTCTAGAAGGGGGAGGGGAGATAGTTTTTCCTCAATCTGTGGGTGAAGGTACACTCCCCTCAACAAAAAGAGGTATCAGTCCTATTTTTACCAATTACATTATAGATATATCCTATGAATAGGGTCTACTAGACTTAGCAATAATTTAAACATCATGAACTAAACTGTAGGAAACGAACACAATTAAATGACAATACACATTGTCTCGATTCCAAATATTATAAATAGGTTATAAATCGTTCGCAAGCAAAACGAGGGTAAGATATATACATTTTTATAACTAAATTCAATTTCAAATTTCAAATTGTAATACACCATAAATAAGAAATACTCTACTTCAGAAGTAATATTAGATCACTCTACAGTACATTACATTAGAAAACATTTTTAACAACTGTCCGATACCTTCACTTAGTCGCTAGTTAATATTTCTAGTGAGCTAATGATCTTGGGTTCTATTTCCAGCTCAGAAAAAAAATTGTTAAATTCCTCTTTTAAAGGCATAACTTAACGTCCGGAAGACTGGTTGATGTGTTTGTTTTACGATTAATATAGTGAATGCATCTTGAAATGATATGTGTATTTATACTTTACATATACTGATATATAAATAGGTCTACCTATTAGTTAGACACCCGCTTCAGTGGCCGCATGGTCTAAGGTGCTACTATCGCAATAGAATAGACTACCGATGACAGTAAGATCAATGTTCGAATCTTGGTCGGGTATGCTGAGCATGGTTTTACCAAAATGATTTTCTACTCTCCCTTCATGCAAAAGCAGGTACACTTTCTCTAAATATATTCTTCCTAGTCCCTAAAATAACTAGCGTAATAATTAGTAGGACAAGGTGCTAAAATAAATAAATAGATAGATATATGTAGATGTGGTTCAGAAAGTGCATGTTAAAATAAATATGTAGCAATTATTTTTGTTCAGACTTCCTTCAGTGATAAAATCACTAACGCTACAATGTATCCTTTAGTATTTAATGGAAATCATTATATAGTGTTTTAAGTTAATTACTACCCGCCTCGGTGGCGTAGTTGGCTAACGCGCTAGTCGTGTTGAGCTCGATCGCCGAGGACGGGGAGATCGAGGTTCGAATCTCAGTCGGGTGAACTGGGGGAGGTTTTTCCTAAATGGTTTTCCACTCTCCCTCCACGCAAATGCGGGTTCACTTCCTCTGATTCAACCTTACCAATTCCCGATTCATTAGCATAATTAGTACTTAAAGCGTATAACCCGAACGGGTAGTAAGACGCGGTGCTAAATAATAATAATAATAATAAGTTAATTACTTACCTTTACTTATTCTGGATAAAATATGTTTTACTGTAATGTCATTAGTTAATACATGCATAGAAACAAACAAACAAACAAACAAAGTTGTAAAGTTTAACCTACAAACAAACTAATTTATCAGAAACTTTAATAATAATAATAATAATAATAATCGACTTTAATGGCGAAGTTGAGGCTACTGCCTTTTATTACACTTAACCAATTATGAGGGCATGAATAATCTAAGAGTGCACAATTTATTTTTTGACTATTTTGAACTTGATTCTGAGTGTAATGCGAGTGTTTTTTACCCTCCAAATTGTTCCCAGATTCCCCTGGACGTGATGACAGGCACATTTTCTTTTAATGCTAGCTTTATCATCCTTACCCCATTGGTGTAAATAGGCAGATCGCCTAGACGGGTTGTAAGGCACGTTTAAAAAATAAGTTGAAAATCTAAATATAGAGGGGGGAAATATAAATCATTTATAAGCAAATAGACCAACATTTTACTGTAAAAAGTGTAGTGAAATAATATTGAAAAAAAGTACACCCCCGATGGGTATTGAATCTGTGGCTACCTATTAAGTGTAATGCGTGGGATTCACTATACCAACACTCGATATCGAGGATGACTTTCTATATCAGTGATTCCCAACCACGGTTCTGCTTGCCCGTGTCAAAGGTTCCGCGAGAATTTGTGAGAGCTTTCTTTTTGTTGGTCTGTCCATCATTTTTGGATAATGTGGAAATATGTTAAGAAAACGAGTGTATCTGAAGAAGAGGGGAATACTTGTAAAGCTGGATTCACACTAAGAGGGCTGTGCACCGGCTGTGTCATGTCGCTACCGGTCACACTATCAGGACTGTGAGCCGGCTGTGTCATGTCGCTACCGGTCACACCATCAGGACTGTGAGCCGGCTGTGTCATGTCACTACCGGTCACACTATCAGGACTGTGTGCCGGCTGTGTCATGTCACTACCAGTCACACTCACAAGACTGTGCGCCAGATGTGTCATGTCACTACCGGTCACACTATCAGGACTGTGAGCCGGCTGTGTCATGTCGCTACCGGTCACACTCACAGGATTGTGCGCCAGATATGTCATGTCACTACCGGTCACACTCACAAGACTGTGCACCGGCTGTGTCATGTCGCTACCAGTCACACTCACAGGACTGTGAGCCGGCTGTTTCATGTCACTATCAGTCACACTAACAGGACTGTGAGCCAGCTGTCATGTCACTTCCAGTCACATTAACAGGACTGTGTGCCGACTGTGTCATGTTACTACCAGTCACACTAACAGGACTGTGTGCCGGCTGTGTCATGTCGCTACCAGTCACACTCACAGGACTGTGAGCCAGCTGTCATGTCGCTACCAGTCACACTAACAGGACTGTGAGCCAGATGTCATGTCAATACCAGTCACACTAACAGGACTGTGTGCCGGCTGTGTCATGTCGCTACCGGTCACACTCACAGGACTGTCAGCCAGCTGTCATGTCACTACCAGTCACACTAACAGGACTGTGAGCCCGCTGTCATGTCGCTACCAGTCACACTAACAGGACTGTGTGCCGGCTGTGTCATGTCGCTACCAGTCACACTAATAGGACTGTGTGCCAGCTGTGTCATGTCACTACCAGTCACACTAACAGGGCTGTGAGCCAGCTGTCATGTCACTTCCAGTCACTTTAACAGGACCTTGTGCCGACTGTGTCATGTTACTACCAGTCACACTAACAGGACTGTGTGCCGGCTGTGTCATGTCGCTACCAGTCACACTAACAGGACTGTGAGCCCACTGTCATGTCGCTACCAGTCACACTAACAGGACTGTGTGCCGGCTGTGTCANGTCACACTAACAGGACTGTGAGCCAGCTGTCATGTCGCTACCAGTCACACTCACAGGACTGTGAGCCAGCTGTCATGTCGCTACCAGTAACACTAACAGGACTGTGTTCCAGCTGTCATGTCACTACCAGTCACACTAACAGGACTGTGAGCCAGCTGTCATGTCGCTACCAGTCACACTCACAGGACTGTGAGCCAGCTGTCATGTCGCTACCAGTAACACTAACAGGACTGTGTTCCAGCTGTCATGTCACTACCAGTCACACTAACAGGACTGTGAGCCAGCTGTCATGTCGCTACCAGTCACACTCACAGGACTGTGAGCCAGCTGTCATGTCGCTACCAGTAACACTAACAGGACTGTGAGCCAGCTGTCGTGTCACTACCAGTCACACTAACAGGACTGTGTGCCGGCTGTGTCATGCCACTACCAGTCACACTAACAGGACTGTGCGCAAGGCATACTTTGCGCCAGATGTCTCGTGTCGCTACCATGCTTTGACTGTTTTGGTCAACTTAGTTACTTTTGAGATTGAGTTTTTCCGGTTTTTTTCTTCCAAATAACCAATATTCAAACATTTTGAATAGGTTAAGGAATATATTTAGTTGTTAACTATAATTTTATAAAGAAAAACTGAGCTAGGACACATTATTGTCTGTCTGTCTGTACCTCCAGCAAGAGCCTAAACTATTTTACTGATCGAGCTAAAGCTTGTTATCTAGGGTTTTCATAGGGTTTCCCTGAGGTGTTTTTGGAATTGGATATATAACCCTAAAATTAAGGGTAGTTGACTGAAGGGCACAAAGAGAAAAAGTCGATTTTCTCAATATTGGCTCTAAAGATTTTGATTAAATGTCATTGCTCAACATTTATAAATATTCCAAACAAAATGGCTTCTCTCAATATTTCGGAAAAATGACTTTAAGGGCTCCGATCTGATGCGTAAATTATATTTTCTTATAATATCTTCTAAACTATTTGAGATATGAAATTACTTATCGTTACAAATATGTATGTCTCTTTACAATACAAATATTCTATAAGAAGCATATTTTTATAAAACCAATAACTTTCAAGCTATACGTAAATATATATGTTTTAACTTTTCTAACACAAAACGTAAAAGTATTGCGACCGCAAAAGAAAATATAACCTGAAATATTTATGTATGTCGACGTATCAGGACCCCCCAGACCCTAAAAAGTGGTCTTTGCAATTAAGTATGTCTGTGTGTCTGTTTAAACTTAAAATTAAGAGTAGTTTAAGAAAAGTCGAAAAGAGAACAAATAATTTTTTTCGAAATTGACTCAAACTATTTCGATTAAAATTCGTATCTAGGTGTTGATTAAGATTATAAATAAACCAGCAATTTTAATTTTACCATGGACATGAATTTTAGGGTACTTAACAGAAACAGAAACTTCCATATCTCCAGAAATATTTGAGATACTAAATAACTTATCATTGAAAAATTGTACTACTATTAAAAATAAAAAACTTTTATATGAGATATATATTTATAAATTCATCAGTTTCTGAGATATTGGCAAATATATTAATACAATTTTGTGAGCTTTAGTTGTAAAAAGATACTACTTATGTCTTATCACAATAATTCTCCAATGCCATAGAGTAATTAAATATAAGTAAGTCTCTAAAATCTTATGTTATTTTTCCTTAAACATCTTAGGAGAAATGTTTGTACAACAATTATCTATATCCATTTTATACTAAATAGTCAATATTTACATTTTTATTGGTCAACATTTATAAATGAGGAATTTAATAGCAATGCGATGACCTAAAGATTTGCATCACCTAATAAAATGTCGAAAATTTTAACCGGAAGTTGAAATTTTAATATGAAGTGTTGACTCTTGTTGACCCCATATTGATCTTTTTTTTTATCGGTCCAAACATACAAATGAGGACATTAATTATTTAAAAACAAAATTATAAAATTTAAATCTGGGACTAAAAAAATAAAGTAATACATAAGTATAGTGCGATTTATGCTTGGCTTTGCTAGTATATATTATTTTGTTTCACATATGTTACGAGTTTTGAGTAATTATCTCCATTTTCAAATAATAGAGCGAGAAAGTCCGTGCGGAGTTCCGTACCTCTTCTTATGAATATTGTCCAGACTGACATTCAAACAAAATGTTATGAACACACTTTCCCTGTTCCACATGTTGGTTTGTACAAACTCGAGCTCATCGAGTATTATTGAACAATGTACAATTACGACCATTCTTTCAACACAGCTTTGAATTTTATAAACTGCATAAACGTTTCAGCTGTCATCATGTGATTCAGTTTAAACTAATTTTGATCGCAGCAGTTTAGAATATTAGTAGGCCTATTCTTAAGTTACTAAATCTCTAGTATAAACATCCCACTTTGGGGGCCGCATTGTCTAACGCTGAGGGGGGCAACATATTTTTCAATGTAGCAACAAGTGTGGCAAATGAGACGTGAAATTCGCCCCAACACGTAAAAATTTAGGATTTAGGTTGTTCAATTGGACATTTAAAACAACACACAATGTTAGAACGGTTTTATTCTAGTTGTACGCGTTGTCCACTCAGTTACAACTGCTTAAGATGCCAATTGTGAAAATTGTTTGGTTTGAAAATTTAAGACAATTTAATGCCCAATTTGAATATCCTTTTATCTTACGAGCTGTAGAAACATTGGGTGAATATGTGAACTCGATGCGCATGCGGAATTATTCCAATAAAATACAGTAAATATATTTACAACCAGCAAACGCCATCGGCTAAAAGTTTATATTGCTGTGAGAGCTTGTAAACTCAAATTCGCCACACTTTATTAGCCAATTTGACACTTTTGGGGATTGGCGACGTAGTCCCCTCCCCCCTTCCGGCTCTAAGGAGTTAATCTCGCAATAGACTGAACTGTCGATGATGGGGAGATCCCCCCTCGTGGTGATGAATTCACGGACCAGAGACTATTTGTTGTGTATTCGAGAAACAAGTTAGTTTGTAAGTCTTGTGATTAGACAATTAGTCTATTTCTAACGTGAACAATAAGTATCCCTTTGTAGTAATAATATAGTTTTTTAACCCCAGAATCTTACTACCCGGTCAGATTATACGTTTATATACTAATTACACTAGTGTTAGGGATGAGGAGGGTTGAATATAGAGTAACGGTACCAGCATCTTCGTAGAGGAAAAGTAAGAAAAACTATTTAGGAAAAAACTATTCCCAATATTCCCTATCAGGAATCAAATCTTGATCTCCCCTTCATAGGCAGTTCCAGTCTATTGCGAGAGACGCCTTTAGACCACACGAGCACTTAACCGCATAAGATAATGTAGCTACTAGTCCTTATAGTATATTTTGACTTACATGGGGCTGATTTATTAAACCATTCTTCATAAATTTGATATTTTACGTCTTATTATTCTCGTTAGGAATTGTTTACACTCCTAGGAAACTTCTTGAATCAATATGGAACATCACCGCTGTGGTAAATAAGGGAAATAATGCAGATGTTGAAAGATGTTACCACATATGTTTTTCCTTTTCATATCAGAGAGGGGGGAAAGACGCGAATAAAAAAAAAACTGTTTGGAAACGTTTTGGTTTGAAAGTCTAGATCTGCAAGAGTCGGTAAGATCGGACGGAGCTCGGATGTCAGATGTGTTGTGACCGATTGGTGCGAGGCTGTCAGGCCCGGGTCAACATTTGTGGTCACGCGGTTTTTTTTTCTCTTTTGGACAGTTCGTGTGATGCATCGGTGAGGCTAGTTTCCGACTTGATAAATTTGTTGTTTTTTTATTTACACTTCTGACAGTTAAAACAACTTTTTGAAGGGGTGAGAAAAGAAGGAACGGATTGGTGGTTTTTTTTAAATCCTCTAAAATGTAGTATATATTATGCTTTATCTTTATTGGTGTATGTTGGTGTGCATTAATGTTTATTGAAAAAACTGCTGTTATTGAAAAACCTAGACGTTTATCGTCAAAGAAAAGGTATGTCTTACCAATAAAATACTTTTATTTTTTGAAGGGGTGAGCTTTTGTGTTTACCTAGATGTTCAATCTATTTTATATTTAAATGTTATGATAGAATATACAGAATGTCCGAAAATTATTTTTATAATTGAAACATTTGGATTATCGCTTGGGTGTTTTGCGAGTTACTAATGGTGCTCGTATTGAACGTTTGTACCTTCATAAAATTATTTAAAAAAACCTTAGTGTTTACTTTGTTTAAATTTCCTTGATTAGAAATTCTATGGGTGTTAATTGGTTCGTTATTTGATTTAATATAAAAATTGTAAAGATAATTTTTGGGCAACCTGTATATATTTTTAGATATGATAATACTAAATGCTTATGAAGTACATCATTATTATCACTATGATCATCATTATAATTAGGTCAACAATCTTGCGATATTGGTTTGTTGCAGCTCTCCGCTTTTGCCTATCCTGGGACAAATTTTCTTACAGCTTTGTACCTTCTTCTATCAACATTGTTCGCTATCTGATTCATGTCCTCACCAGTCTTGATCTCGCTCTTGAATTTCTCCCTTCCACATTTCCTTCTATAATAATTAAATTCGTCAAACTATCATGCCACATTATACGTCCTACCGTGTTAACACTTCTTTGCTGTATCACCTTTCCAAAGTTTCCTTTCTTCATTTGCTTTTCTTAGCACTTCTCTTTATGATACCATCTCCATCCATGATATTTTCAATGTTCTTCTGTAGCACCAACTTCCAAATGTTTCCAATATTCTCCTGTAAGTTGCACCAATGTTCCGTATTTCCCATCCGTTAAGGACAACTCTCCATACATATGCCTTTAGGAACCTTTCCCTGATGTCCACATGTATGCTAGTCGAGGTTAGTAACGTCTTCTTGTTATGAACATTTGTCTTCAACTGCGATATTATACTTATAAAAATAGCTCCAAGGCTTGAACCCGTGATCGAGTTATACCGACCGAGCTCTACTTATAATATGTATTATAAATAAACTACAAAACCTTTCTTTCCATTTCCGTTATTTTTAAATTACTCAATCAACTTATGAACTGTGAAAACGCAGCTTATCTAACTTTTGTGGAAATTACTATACAATGTCCATCTAATTATCTACAAGATATATTTGCAACTCAACAGGAAATTAATATAATCAAAAACGTCACTTAGGTTAGTTTGTGATTATTTTAGGAAGCTATTGAGCTCAAAACGGAAGTCTGTTGCGATTTTCAAGGGTTGTGAATTTTATATATATATATACATATAAACAGATACATGCATGTTTCCCTGGTGTGAAGAAATTGTCTCATGTATGTTAGTTGCATATGTCAAATAGATTTTGTTATGTTCATCATATTCAGAATCTACACATTAAAATGTTGAGTATAAAAAAAAAAGTATTAATTGAAGGTTACGGGGAAAAGGGTTAAGTCCAATTGTAGCTCGAATTTAGTTAGTGCTGCCATATGTTAGAGAATCATGATACCTTTCTAACGAACTTTAAATCATGGTTAAAAGGGGCCTATTTCATATTTTATTTTATTTAAAAAAATATTATCTGGGGTCCTGATGGGGTTTATGATATACAAGTTTCTGTCCTGGAAAATGTGGGTAGTGCGACTTTCCCATTATTTCCCCTGTATCCTTCA
>CABFOW010007113.1:5127-26461 GCA_902141385.1 Timema californicum | reverse complement strand
CAGCATCAGGTAGGATCTCACCATGTCTACTTACGCACACATTAATTTATTAATTCTCTCTCTCAATCAAATTAAAATCAGTTACAGTAATTGGACGTTGTAGCAAAAAAAATAATTGTATCATTGCTTATTATTATTATCAGGCGTGCAGTTCAAATATTGTAGAGAAGTTTGAATCATAGTAGGACCTCGATTTTAAGAACTAATTGGGTGGAAATATGTTCATAAAATCAGAACATCTGTAAAATTTGAGCGAAAAAATTACTGGTTTGAAAACTTAAAGAACATTTTTTTAACGTTAATAATCCATTCTTAAGACTTATTACTATGAAGTAGATAAAATAATACTATACATATTAAAAACAATAGAGAACTTTTTGCATTAAATTTTGTTTGTCAAGCAATTGAAAATTCCCTGCAAATATTAGCCACTTTATAATTTTTTAATTATTTTTAGTTTGGTAGCTACTTTAAACAAGAGAGGTATGTTTCCTTGGTTCTGCTACCATTGTTAACATGCACAGTAAAGTAAAGATGCCGAAATAAATACACATAAAGCATTTAAATGCAACTATATAAACACTTTTCAAAATTCTGTACATGTAAAAAGATTAATAACAAACCAAGCAGCAGAAAATTTTAGTAAGACATGTACATTTCTGAAATCTCATGAAACAGTTTTTGAGGCGTGTGCGTTAGGCGGGGAAGGTTAGTCATGCCCTTCTGCTACCACACCATCCTCAGATTTTCTAGTTTTATAGGTCACACTTCATAAAATCGCAAATGAAACAAGCTATCCGTTTAATCCAAAGTTAATAAAAAAAGAGAGTGTATTGTATTACGTTTTAATTTTAGTCTTTTTGAGTGAAAGAGTGAGTACATAAATTAAATAATCAAGATGACCAAACCTTATTAATAAAATATATATCAACTATAATAATAATTGATTGGACATGTTTGTAAAGAATTTAAATTTTATTGGCTATGTAATATAAAATTATTCTTTCTATCAAATTTAGTTCAATACACTGGAGGATGGGAGAGGGAGGATTTATACACGTCTATTATTTAAATGGTAAAACCATTATTATTATTATTATTATTGGTATTGGTATTACTGTTATAAGAAACTTATTGGGTGACATTTTGAATTGTATATATGAATATTAATAATATCAGTCAAAGATATAATGATATTTAAAAGGAAAGAGTATTTTTTAACTAAATCTTAATTAAAATTATCACCATAATGACAAAGCTGCGGGCGTAGATGGGATCACAAGTGAAATGTGTGGGGACATGGTACTTTTTGCCAGTGTGTGTTTGTTAGTTGTGTGTGCTGGGATTGCGAATGTTCCTAATGGCTGCCAGAATTCTGTCATCACTTCTTTGTACAAAGATGAAGGCAGTAATAGTGAATGTAAGAATTATAGGGCAATCAGTTTGATAAGTTTTAAGTACAAAGTTTTTGGAAGAGCCTTTATTGAGAAGGTGCGTGAAAAAATTGCGAACAATATTTGGGTTGTGCAATGAGGTTTAAGTCCAGGTAAAGGTTGGATGGACCAAATATTTGCATGGCAACATTAAATTGAGAAATGTATGGCAGTAAGAAAAAGAGTTTATTGTGCTGGAGAAAGTGTACGATCGTGTGAATAGGATAATATTATGAAATGTTATAAGAAAATATGGTGTTGATACATTGTTAGTAAATGCATTTGTGGTGGTGTATGATGGAAGTAAAAAATAGGGTATGGCTGTGTCATGGACATGGCCGTGTGTTATACGTGAATACGTTTATGTAACGGGTTATATTTTTTTAAATAAAATATTTTTAGAACACAATCGAATACAATCTATGCATATACAGTCCATTGTCGATGTAAAAGCGATTTCATAACCACTTGCATAATTTCAACCGCCCCAGCTGCAGATGTACTGGCACCGTCGTTGATCCGCTCGGCCGCATTCATTCTTTTACGTTTTGGGTTGTGCAATGAGGTTTAATTCCAGATAAAGGTTTGATAGACCAAATATTTGCATTGAAACATTAAATTGAGAAATTTATGGCAGTAAGAAAAAGAGTTTATTGTGCTGGAGAAAGTATATGATCATGTGAATAGGATTATATTCTGAAATGTTATAAGATAATATGGTGTTGATACATTGTTAGGTAAATGCATTTGTGGTGGTGTATGATGGAAGTAAAGCGTGCGTTAGGGTAGATGGAACTTTGAGCGAATGGTTTGACATTGGACAAGGATGTGTCATGTATCTATGGCGGTTTAATGTATTCATGGATAAGTGTATGAGGGATTCTTGTGAGGAGTGTTGTGGTTGGTGTACACATGGACAATGTGAATGTTGAATGTGAATGTGCTGCTATATGAGATGATTTCATATTAATGGTTGAGAATGAACGTGACTTACAGAATGCATTAAATGGTTTTGAATATACTGACAGGCGGAATGGATCTTCGTATAAGCGTATTAAAAATTAAGAATATATTTGTTGATAAGGACGAACCAGGAAAATATTGTCAGCTTAGTATAAATGGAAAACTTTTAGAATAAGTAAAGGATTTGGTGTATCTGGGGAAAATGTTTTGTAAAAATGGAAGTATATATGGTAAAATTGATATACATGTGAATCTCGAAGAGTAGTTGGATGTATATGGACTATTGCAAAAATTTATGTACTATCGAAAGAGGCAAAGTTGTCAGTATATAAAGTGAGTTAACCTCAACATTGTTGTATGGATGTGAATTGTGGGTCTGTCAGGAGAAAGACAAGAGCAAGATGAAATCGATTGTTATGAGATATTTAAGAAATGTACGTGGAAAAACTATTATGACCAGAGTCAGTAATTAATGGGTACTGAAGAAATGAGGTTTGAAAGATAATCCCATTGTTCAATATTAAATAAGTGCCCTACGTTGTCTTGGTTATGTTGAGAGGATGAGAGTTGGTCGAGTGGCGAAGCAAGCATAAAATGGAAGAGTTTGTGGATCAAAAGGTAGGGGTAGACTATGAAGACATGGTTAAATGTTATTGATAAATGTGTGAAAAAGATAAATCTTAAGAGTTTTAAGAATAAAAGAACAGGAACCACTCGGTGTATGTACTTTGTTGAAGCGAAGGGAGTATGCAATGTTAGAGAAGTGTGGAAAAGTAAGTGAGAGTGTATTAAGTACGGAGCTGTTTTTTGAGCTATATTCAGTTTCTTGCATATATCGTAAGAGAACGACGAGATTCGGTATGTCTGTAGTGCCATTCTAAAACTTTTATATCAAATTTATACTCATGCTGAAAATGTTCTTTATTTCAATCATCAATCACATATATTACTATATTTCAAATTAAAATAATGATATAACATGTTCTTATCACAGTGATCTGAAGTAATTCTTAAATATTTTGTTTACGACAATAACAAACAGCTGTTATTGTTAGTGACAAGTTCATATTATTCACTGAATGAAGCTATCACAGCGCTAGCTCATTTTCCGGCAAATTATCCAAATAAAATCTTCAGCGTCTGAACAACATTTACATGTTGTAACAGGATGAGGAGCCTTCGAGTCGCTGATAACATACATGTCGTATGTGTCTTCATGTATCTTGCTAATTATAAAAGCACTTAAATATCAAGACCACAGACCAATAGCAACTTTTTTTTCAAAGTTCAAAAAGCTAAGTCTTAAATTCTGGCAAAGTTTTAATTTTTCGTCAAAATGGAGTCTCACGCACTCAGTCATTAAGTTGGATGTGCTTCTTCATGTTCTCAAAAGGCTCAGGAACTCCCGAAGCAATGCGTATAGCCTTAACAGGTAACAAGACGTGGTGCTAAATAATAATAATTTAAAAAAAAACACCCGCAGTACCAACAAGGTGCAGGCTATTTCCTTCACCGTAATAATTGGGTATAGTTTTATACAAGCCGAGCGTGATATGCGCCTGTTCGTCCCACTGATTGTTGGGTTATTAGGCAGCTTTCACGTGTGACGGTTTTTCGTCACCGTCGGTGTGGATGGCACGGTGCCGTGATTATCGAGGTACACGNTGGCACGGTGCCGTGATTATCGAGGTACACGGATTTAAATTAGAGCTTTCACACGCGACGGCATGGCGAGAATGTGGCGGATAGCCGCCGTGGTAGCCACGGCATATCTCGACCTAGGGACGCCTGCCGTATCGTGAACGGCGTGTTGAAATGGTCGAGATACATTGCGTCTAATACATCTCTTCACACTCCACGGCGTCGCGCCGTCGGTCCACACGGCGGACTAACTTCAGTTCCATGTTGTTCGTTGTATTGAGTAGACGCTATGGTTTCTGGAACGTTCAAAATCGATGTTAGGCATTGATTGCAGAGTTGTGATTGATTCCATTTATTCGAGACAGAAGCTTAGAGAAGTACAAATCTTGGACTGAGTCATTATCAACCTTGAGGGAAGTTTGTGCTGAAATGAACCCAGAATTTGAGACGTTGGAAGATTGTGTAAGGAACATGTTTGCAAACTCACATACTGTAAGTTTATGAATGTTTAAAGGATATATTCAACACGTTTGTAGTCTTTTATGACGTTTTTTCTTTCGTAGATATAGCAAGTATACAGACAAAATGTTCTTCGTTTGGTCCATATTAGCACACTGGAGAAGATCTCGGGAATGGAGGTGACAGAGGGGAAATAATTCAACAGGGCACGGCACGCTGGTGGTACAGAGGGCGTGTGCCGTTTGCATCACGGCGAGTGCCGTCTTTATTCACGGCGACGATGAAAGACCGTCACGTGTGAAATCCCAATAACATACCCCAGTGAGAATCTTTTTGCGTTGCCTTTTGTTCTTCATTAACACACTATAAACATCTTGGAGTGTCAAAGGTAGTTCTTGTCGTTTCCATGCATCATGTTGAGCCACTTCCTTTTGTACTGCTCCATGTTGAGCCACTTCCTTTTGTACTGCTCCATGTTGAGCCACTTCCTTTTGTACTGCTCCATGTTGAGCTACTTCATTTTGTACTGCTTCATGTTGAGCTACTTCCTTTTGTACTGCTCCATGTTGAGCCACTTCCTTTTGTACTGCTCCATGTTGAGCTACTTCCTTTTGTACTGCTCCATGTTGAGCTACTTCCTTTTGTACTGCTCCATGTTGAGCTACTTCCTTTTGTACTGCTTCATGTTGAGCGGCTTCTATTAGAGTAATGAGTTTTGTCCTGAACGCCTGGATTCAAATAGTATCTACACGTCACGTTGTTAAACTAACCAATTTACAATTATTATCATACTTTATTAATACACTCAACTAATTAGGATGAATCTCAACTTATTCTTCCGTAGCAAACACAAAATTAAGCGGTCTCATGCATTAGCATAATACATTATAAAGAATTAAAAACTAAACATAAATATTAGTCATAGTTAGGTTGCATGTTTTTACTAATTTACCCATTCGTAATAGAATAACGTTTCTCAGACACTCCATTAAGACCAACAATAGTCATCTTTGTTTGATGCTTCACAAATAAATAACCAGGAATGGCGGTAGATCTCAACAATCAATTCTAAACCAACCCAAAAATGGGATTAACTACTGAGGATGCTATAGATAAGTGGTATTCAACCTGGAGTACGAGAATACGTATTAGAAGGCACATAGAGTTATTAAAAATGTGTATTCAAATATTTTATTTCATGATACACACTGAATAATCGGGGCCAGATTTAGTGCTAGCCACAAGAAACCCGAACACGGTATAGAACTGGGAGATTCATTTACCTCTCTCTCTGTTGACATTCATTATGTGTCCCAACATTTTTGGGGTACTAACTTGATGATAAATTATATCAGAAAATACGCGAACAAATAAGGTTAGAACCACTGCTCTATATTCCCCTACAGTAACATTCTCACAAAACCAAACTACTATAAGCTATTACTGTCAGACATCTAGTTCCACTTCACTTTGGCGCACATCCTAACCCCCTTTCTGACATCGTATACATTTCTCACCCGCATGTCATTATTTTAAAGAGCTGTTTTTTTTATTAACGCGTCTTACTACCTGTTTAAGCTATACGCATATATGATGATTAATCTTATGGGGTACAGATGAGTAAGGAAGCGCTTAGAGGTAATATACCCACGTTTGCATGGAAGGAGAGTGATAAACCATTTAGGAAAACCCAACTTAAGTGGAACCAACCGTAATTTGAACCCTGATCTCCCCATCATCAGCAGGCCTGTCTAACACAAGAGTAACGCCTTAAGCCATTCGGCCACTGAAGCAGTTATAAAAGCTGTTCTTACTCATCAGTCGTATTAATAATTACATTAGTCCACCCGCACCCATCAACCTATCCATACGCGTTACGCAGAGGGGACGCGCATGTAGTAACTATATTTGTCCCATATTATAGAAATGCACACTAACAACGTATATTATCAACTTGAGGGATAAAAAGTTTCTAAATAAATTATAAATCTGTCTTTATACCTATGGTTCTTTATTGGGAACATCTTATTTCTAATAATAATTAATTAGGCTACAAATAGACTGCATCGGGGCTTGCAATGTAAAACCACACTTCTAATAATAAACTAGGTTTTGCCGATTCCTAGGATGTTGGAGTTCAAATTCTGGTGTGGTGTACTCAATAGGGAGCTTACTTAAAAGATTCTTACTCTCTCTCCATGAAAACGCGAGTACATTTATCTTTAATTCTCCCTAGCTGATCCATACCTCACTAGTGTAAATACCTATACGGAAGCCTGGATAGTATTAAGACGTGGTGCCTTGTTATTTTTTGCAATTAATGCTGACAAAGTTATAACTATTGAAGTTTTAGCCTACATCTACTCACAATCCAGTGTGCATCTCCTTAAGCAAAATTCTTATGTATCTGATGTCTGGCCTTTGTTCTGGTTCTTCGTCCCAACAGCATCTCATGCACTTCTCCACAAAATCTGGAAGGTCTAGGTGGTCAATGGGGGGTCGGAAGAGTTGTCCATCCGGTGGACATCTCACCCGAGATACAATTTCTGAAACAATATAAAAGTGTAGAACTAGAACTCTAAGAGCAAATTTTGTGGCGAAATTGCCAGATCGACGCCCCACCCAGTCATGAGGTGTTGCCACGTCGAATCTGGCTCCCCTTCACCAGTTGGGCCATTCTACTTCCCCCCTTCTTCACCTTACAGTCAATGAGCGTCCAGCCCTTAAACCTCCCTCTCCCCCTAAACTTTACAACCAATGAGCATCTAGTATCCTCCAGGGTGGTGGATTCAAGATAGTGGATCTATGAAGGTGGATCCCTACCCCTATCAAGTGTTACAGCCAATGAACGGATTCAAGATAGAGAATCCTCAGCCCCCTCCAAAACCTTACAGCTAATGAGTGTCTATAAAATCTGACAGCCAATGACCAGGTCAAATATGGTGGATCACCACCCCCTCCTAAACATTACAACTACCACAATGACGACACTGAGATGGCGTTGCCAATAAACAAAATTAATACAAGAATATAGCATTTATGCATAACATTAATCAATAATAATTGATCCATTAACCCTTGAGCTATAAACTTAAAGTAAATTAGCGTCTGGCTAACCTTACAACTAATGAGTGTCTATCCCTGACGCCTTCACACCTCCCTATCCGAAGAATGTTTGGCCTCATGGTCACTAGTTGAAAATGGTTCTCGGTTTTTACGCTCTATCACTCACTCTACAGCTATAAACATGTCAGGAGTTGTGTATTATCCTCCAAGACTTCATCCCGCCACCCGGGAAGGGATGTTGAATGCCCTGAACCCGACGCTATAAATTGGAATAAAAATGTCAGCTTCAAAAGATACTCCTCGATTACATAATAATCTTGCTTCTATCTAAAATGGTAAAGCCTGCAACGCTAATAATTACCCTGGTGGCGTGCAGCCTAGCTCCTACGAATAATCACCCTGGCGGCGTGTAGCCTAGCTCCTACGAATATTTACTCTGGTGACGTGTAATAAGCTAACTAGAGTTAATAATTACGCTGACAGCGTATAAATCAATTAGTGTTGTGTGTGGACTTGAATAGGCCCATACGTGATCGGCTGGTGACATCCTTATATTATGTATAATTATTAATATTTATTTACTTATAACGCGTGTTGCATCTCGACTCCTGACGCTACCCTCTCCTTGGCAACCCCTCCTCCTAACACATCCAGAGCTCTCAACAGCAACATCAAAGATTATCCTTTGAAGCTGGCATCTGGCATATTTATGACACTTTATAATGTTGGGTTTATGGCGTTTAACATTCCTTCCCGGGTGACAGGATGAAGTCTTGGGAATAAAACACAACGCCTGCCATGTTTATAGCTACATAGGTAAGGTGGAGCGTAAAAACCAACATCCATATTTAACTATGGAGGAGGGGTGGTAAGCCAGGTGTTGAACCTTATTTGAGTAGGGTAGTATGGAGGTGTCAGGAATAGGCTCAATTATTATTGATTACTGTTTTAAATAAATGTTATATTCTTTTATTTATGTTGTGTATTGGCAACGCAACCTCAGGGTTGTCATTGTGGTAGCTGTAAGGTTTAGGAAGGGAATGAGGATCCGCAATATTGGATCCTGTCATTGGTTGTAAAGTTTTCTTGATTCTTATTGACTGTATGGTTTCGGAGGAGAGTTGGGTATCCACCATCTTAAATTCGCCATCCTAGAGGAGGGGACTAGCCGCTCATTGATTGTAAGAATTAGGGATTATATATATAATACAATATATATTACGTTTTGTTTTACTTTTTGCTTTTAATGCGTGTTGCATCTCGACTCCTGACGCTACCCTCTCCTTGGAAACCCCTCCTCCTAACACATCCAGAACTCTTAACAGCAACGTCAAAGATTATTCTTTGAAGCTGGCATCTGGTATATGTATGACACTTTATAATGTTGGGCTTAGTGCGTTTAACATTCCTTCCTGGGTGACAGTATGAAGTCTTGGGGATAATACACAACTCCTGGCATGTTTATAGCTACATAGGGAAGATGGGGCGTAAAAACCAACATCCATATTTAACTATGGAGGAGGGGTGGTAAGCCAGGTGTTGAACCTTATTTGGGTAGAGTAGTGTGGACGTGTCAGGAATAGGATCAATCATTATTGATTACTGTTTTAAATAAATGTTATAGTCTTTTATTTATGTTGTTTATTGGCAACGCAACCTCAGGGTTGCCATTGTGGTAGCTGTAAGGTTTAGGAAGGGGACTAGGATCCACAATATTGGATCCTGTCATTGGCTGTAAAGTTTGCTTGGTTCTTATTAACTGTATGGTTTCGAAGGAGAGTTGGGTATCCACCATCTTAAATTCGCCATCCTAGAGGAGGGGACTAGCCGCTCATTGATTGTAAGAATTAGGGATAAAGGGGATAGGCTTGACGTTCATTATCTGTAAGGTTAAAGAGAGGTATGGGCTGACTGGTAGTGGCGTAGATGTGGCAACACCACCCAACTGGGCAGGGCGTTGATCTGGCAACGTTGCCACAAAATATGATCCAAAAGCCCCTTTTTTACCCTACTTACAACACTACCATAAACACCCTATCCACTCTAAAAGAAGCATTTTTACCTTGGCTGGTTTCATTACTGGCCTATCTTATAAGCCACATAATAGCAAATCTATTAAAGGCAAGCTTTCAATCTTTCATAGTAAGTTGAGGGTGCAGAGGTTGCCCTAAGGTGGCATATATTGTAACAACGCACCGCTCTCTGATAAACCCTGTGTACCCCAAGGACCAGCCCTGCCCACAATTTCGTACAACACTATAGCGAATGAGTAGACGTCTGCTTTCTGTGTACCCCTGGCAGGGGCAGCGGGATGTCTTAATAATTCCGGAGCTCGCCAAAGGAGTCGCTTATTTTCCTTCGCCTTAGAGTTGGGTTCTTCTTGGCCCGCTGTAAAGATATAAATAAATGCTAAATAAATTTACGGTAATAAATGTATAAATAAGAATTTTTGAACTTTAAGTCTCTACATCTTATATAAACACACACATACACACACACACACACACACACAAGAGCCAACTAGGATATTTTACAATGATTATGCCCTCGAGCCCACATATTTACCTACCTTTGAACTCATGCAATCCAAAGTCTGATATCTGCAGCACCCAGCGACTGTCCACCAAACAGTTACTGGACCTCAAGTTACCGTGAGAAATTATTTCACTATCATGAAGATAAATCATTCCCTGTTTTGGGGGGAAAAAAGGACAAATCACCAATTTTTAGTTAATTAATAAAAGCAAATTTATGTCATTAGACTAAACAAAATTATAACTGAAACTTAGTAAACAAGAATGGGATTGAGATTATATTTAAAATTTAAATTTTATGCTATCCCTTAGTATAGCTATCCCGACCAGCATAGCCAAATAAAGTAAGTATTAATGATATTAAGGTATCATCTTGACGAGTTGTAGTTGTGTGAGAGCTGCCATAAAGTGAAATAATATTTTTTCGTGCAAAGTAACTTGATAATAATATCCATGGCCATTTAATTCTGATTATGTAGACAAACAATTTCCCATTAATCCCAAATGCTTGCCATTTAATATATAAAACATTATAAATGAATGAGTTCGTAAGGTGAGTTGTTAAAGTATTTATAAAATATATAAACAAGGTTCATACTTGTTGATTTACAGATGTTCGTTGTGCCACATCAAACATTCAATATAACAACAACAAAGTTGAAAAATCATGATAAGATATCATATTGTAAAACAACATGAAATTTATGTTAGTAAAAATACAATAAATGATTAGAATTAGAATTTACATCATAAGATTATTAAATTTGTTATTTGATTGTTTGAGTAAAAATCTGTTCAATAATAATTAAGTCAAGTAAATGTGAATGTTGATCAAAATTAGACTATATATAGTATGTTCCCGATTATCTCGAGGTTGGTGGGACCGAGGATGCCTCGGATGGTACGGAACACTATGTAGATCCTTTCCCCATGGCAAATTAAAGGTTCAATAGTAACAACTTTGTTTTATTCACACTAATGACTAAAAACTTTAAAACAAAGATTCACTACGCTAAATTTTAACACATTAAACTCTCATAGCTTTTTTTTAAAAATAGGCCAGAACAATTAGATGAAACCGTTACGTTTAATGGCAGACTACTGAGTGGTGGAAAATAATATTTACGGCGCCAAAGTACATGGAATTTATTGGTCAGCTGATGATGCACTCCCCTGATCATACTAAACGGCTGAACCAGTTTATTGCTGATAATTTCCTAGATATGTCTCACGAAATATACGTTGTGCTACCTTAGATGATCAAGCCTTGGATAGTCGGGACTCTAATGTACATATTGATTAATAAGATATTCGTATTAATAAATAACTATTGCCTTGTATCTGTTTGCTATTTGGGTGACACCAATACTAGAATACCCACGGCCAAACGCAATCACTGACCACGAAAACGTGATGGATAGTTATCATTCTAGAGTGCATACCTTGAGAATGTCCGCCACTAATGAATGAAACAAACATGGTGTCCAAATGAAGGTCGTTATTGCCAAGAACGTCCTCAAGGCTTCCTCTGGCACAATAGGCTATTAGCACGCATATGTTGTCATAGTCTACACATGCCCCGATGAATGAGATTATGTTCTCATGACGGACTTCACGAATCTTTTTCATTACAAGATAGAAACATACAAAATATCAAGATTAATATAGTTTGACATATTTATCGATATCTAAGAAAGGCAAAAAACTTAATGCCCAAGGATGTGATGTAAAGTGTAGTGGTGGAGTGAGGAAGTTTTAAGAAAAGTTTGGTGGGGGCTGCAAAAGAGGTGTGTGGAAGGATACTAATTTATAAGAGGAAGTGTAAAGAGACAGAATGGTGCAACGAGTAACGGCAGAGTGAAGGAAGCAGTAGAGGAGAATAATAGAGTATTCAGAAGGCGTTTTAAGAATGATAATGAAAAAATTATAGTAATAATTTAAGAAAAAGAAGAGAAGATTAAGGCGTGTGGTTCAGGAGGCCAGTAAGCATTTGATGAAAAAATGGACAAATATGCTGGAAAGGGCTGTGGAAAGAAGTAAATTAGGGATAAGTTGCCTCAATTAGACCGTCGCCCACGTTGAACCACTATTGCAATTTGAGTTGTAGGTGACAATGTGTTAAGTTTGGTTGGCAACAGTGGCTGTCTACACTAAAGAAAGGATGATGAAATGACTCACTTCGTTCCAGCGGTCATTAGTAGCAGTTTTACAGTTAGTGGAAGTTTTTGTTATAGTTTGTAATAAAACATTTTAGTGACACCCCAAAGGGCCCACATACATTCTGCTGAAAGTAATAAATCATAGAATTGTCTCCATAGAAAGTACATTTGTTTAGCTACAATATGGCGACATAGTTTTTTCTGGTATAGAATTAAGGCTAGGCCACACTTATTCAGTTATTTGTTAAACTTGCCTAGCTTGGACCACAGCCCATTGCCTGCGATGGACTGCTCATTGCGGGAAATTGTATAGTAAATTATAATAAAAACAAAATTATAAAGTATATTATATATATTATGGTTATCGATTAAAAAACAAAATAATTGAAACACAACTTTTTCTCCTTCCAGGTCCTAGTTATGTCTGGAAGACGATTTGGGAACTGGTCCGAAAATGACTTGCTTATGACTATCAGAGCATACAGTAATTGTGATTACGGTCCAAACGAATGCAGTAGTGTTTATTGGGTGCCTAAAGCTACTATTAAGAGATATTCTGGTAGCAAAAATGCTTTCATAAATGAAGCCAAGGCATTGGGAAGACAAGCAACATTTGCGCCAGTCATGGAAAAAACACCTTCAGAGAATATAATTATATATATATATATATTTGTTGTTGCGATAACAGACATTCACAAATTAGCGTTTGGTGTTGCAGATAAATATTCACTTCCACACATTCAACAAAGACAAAAAAAATGGCGGGACAGAAATGGTTTCAATATTTAATGCTTCAAAATAAGAAGTTGTATCTCCGCAAATCTGAAAATACGTTAATGGCAAGAGCACTAGGTTTTAACTGACACAATATGCCCCATATTTTTACCTTCTAAAGAAAACTGTTTAACCCCCCCCCTCCCCCTACCATCGGTGATTGGATAATTTAGGTGCAACAATACATACATAAATCTATTTATATAAGAAATAACAATATGAGGATAAGTTAAAATAACAATGATTTAATGGACGTGCAAACTGCAAATGATACATAAAACATCATATTCACACAATCTCAATGAGTACGGTCTAGAGCCTTGACTGAGTCAGGCAAGATATTTGGCCAGGCACAGACCAAAGTATTAAATGCGTGAAGTGCATGAAGGTCAAACTTGAACTCATTAGAAGGTTAGGAACAACCCATAAGCTTAACCTGTTAGCAGAATACAAGGTACGGACGTACGTATCGTGGTACGGGGCAGATTAAAGTTCTGTTTCCTAGAGCGACAACAGTATTACAGCAAAGGAAAATCCACAGAGGAAAAGCAAGATGAATATTAATGGTTAAATAATCAACACTAAGAGCCGTTCCAGAGTGGCAGAAACGGCCCACAGGTTGAACACCCAACTGGAGTCCAATGCAAAAAAAAACCTAACTAGACATCAATCCAAGGCCCTTGAATTATCAGAACTATAGCTTCCCCAACAAGCTACCACTGAAACAGGTAAATGGTCATACAGGTTATGACGTGGGATACACTCCAATTTTATTATGCTGGCCTGAAGAGTCAGCAGGGAGCTTGCGTGAAGCGCAAGATCATAATATTAAGCTAAACTGATGGCAATAGACTTTACATAACAAAGTCAGTCAATCCTCCAAATAAACATTCCCTAAACACCTACTAACTATTGTTTCTAAGAAACCTAACAACTATCCCTAGGCCTAGACAAGACGTTGGTTAGTCTCTATTCCTCCTTTCATCAATTGCCGTGCAAGTTACTTCCTCCGGTCAAGCTGACCCTTCGCCGTGAACAGCATGGTCACCGCTGCGCAGATGTTTAGTTATTTGACTGGTGCGATGTCCGTCTCGTAGACTATCGGCGATAGCAAACATGTCGTTGCCAATTCCTCCTCGGGGTTATATAGCAGGAGAAGTGAAAAATGCCGGAATGTAAGAGAGTGGAGGGTGGGGGGTCAGCACCCATAATGTTCTAGAAGGTCAGCTCTAACTAGTGGACTGGCTAGGCGTCACCTTCAGTCTTTCCGGAAACTCTGGCCATTCGAGTGCAATATTACTGAATGCCGTGGTTCCGCCACTATTCCAACGGCGTCTCATCGGATGGGGCCGGGATCTTCCCATGAAGTCACCACGATGTTGGTATGTAACACAGATTGTTATGTATTACAGGACTAGTATGTAGATAATACGTGTTTTTATTTACCCATGTTTAGTTGCTTCAATCTTTCTTTTTATTCCAATAGGGCCGAACAGGTTTGGCCCGTTACACTGTTGACAAATTTAATATTACGGAAAATAATATCTTTAACATGGATGAATCGGGATTCAGGACCATCCAGAAACGTCCCCAAAAAAGTGGTTGATCTAAAGGGTAAAAAAAAACAAGTAGGGACCATTACAAGGGGAAAGCGTGGTGTTAATACTAATATAGCTGTCTGTGTTAGTACTACTATTCCTCCAATGATCATCTTTAAGAGAAAAAAAAGTGTAATGATGATCTCAAAATTGGTTGTCCTCCAGGTAGCATTGTTACGATTTCGGACACAGGCTACATTCACTCAGAATTGTTTGTAAAATGGCTAATGTATTTTCATAGTCACATCAATTGTAACAAGGACAACCGAGTACGTCTCCTTCTCGAGGGACATATACAAATACTTGGCAGCTTAGGACTTTGCTCGAGAGAATGGCATTGTACTACTGCAGCCACCTGTACACACTGCCCCTCGTTTACAACCCTTGGATGTTGCTTTATTTGGCCCTCAACAAACATTTTTATACAGGCACAAGAAACATGCCTTTGTATATATAAAGGTGATAAAATCTTACAAACACAGATTGCTAAGCTGCTAAATGAAGCGTAGAGTAGAGCAGCAACTATTGGAAGCACTGAGAATGCCTTCCTTGCCAGTGGCGTTTGGCCTGTGAACACGCTTTTTTTAGAGAGATTCTGACGCCTTGCTATCTTGTGACAATTCAGCTGGTACTTCGACCGACACACCCACTGGTAGTAAGCCACCACACACACTGGTACGTTGATCACCACACCACCACACAATGATTTCAAGTGTGTTCTGCAAGATATATCGCCATTGACAAAACGAAATCCAATACCGGCACAACAAAGCCAGAAAAAAAAGGCAACAGGGAACAGCTCAGAAGGAAGTTGTTATGTCAAGTAGCTCATTCAAATTGAAAATGTAGGAATATAAAGAAAATAAAGCTAATAGAGTAGCAAAAAAAGTTAAGAGAGCAGTATTTTCAGACAAACAGAAAAGTGTTGTCAAAAAAAAGTAAGTTTTGTGCTTTATGTGAGGAAAACCTAGAATAAGAAATGATACAGTGTATTACCTGCCTCACATGTGTCCATACTAGTTGTGCAAGAGTGGGTGCAAGGATCAAAAAGCAGTACTTTCCCTTTTGTGAGCCTTAGTTATTAAGCTAAATATTAAATATGGTTTTTTTTATTTTATACTTGCATTGCTTAGCAATATTTCTTAAATTAACTTAATTATTTTCCCCATTTACTGACTGGTCCAAGCTAGGAAATCACTGGTTAAATACAGGAGAACAGTGGCTTTGGTTGGAATAATTTCATCATTTCAATATACTTTTATTTTTACATTTTGGTGTATTAATTTATGAAAAATGTCATTACATTGCTTGAGAGCATATATCATGACCTATTTATGTTCCCACTCAGCATTACTTAAAATAAATTTATTTTTCCGCATACAATGAAAGATAGGTGAAATGGTCCGCATTAGGCAACTCTCTCCTATATATCCAGGTTAGAAAAAGAAGGAAAGAGAAAATACAACAAGTTAGAATGATGGAAGAAGGAGGAAGAACTATGAAAACAGAAGAAGAAAATGAACTATTCAAGGGATATTTTGAGAAGTTCAACGCGGAAGAGGAAAGGGGTGAGAGTGAAGTGGAGGAGCATGAAGTAACTATCAAAATATGGAGAAATGGGTCCCACATGGAGAGAGTTGGATGCACTAAAGAAGATGAAACAAGATAAAGCACCAGGTGCGACTGAACTAACTGTGGGAATGATAAGAACTGAAAGAGAAGCGGGAATACAATGATAATTCACGGTGTTGAGAATGATTTGGAAGGATAATAAGGTAGGTAAGACTGAAAGATGTGAATTATAGCAACTATTTGTAATAAAGGAGACAGGAAAGGTTTTATTGATTAGAGGGGAATAACTCTGATGTGCACCGTAAGGTCACTGACCTGTTAAAAAAAGATGAAAGTAAAAGAAGAGCCAGTTCAGGAAAGGATAGAGAATGCATGACTAAGGTAGTGTGACCATGTGAGAAGAATGGAGAGGGAAAGGATGCACAAGAGGATGTTGGATATGGAGTTCGAGAGGAAGACCAAGGGGCAGATGGATGAAGGGAGTAAGGAGGAGTGTGAAGCAGAGAGGAAAGGACTGGGTCAAGGGGGAGGGAGAGAGGTGGTGGGAGGGAAGGAGGAGTGTGAATCAGAGAGGGGAGGACTGGGCCAAGGTGGAGGGAGAGAGGTGGTGGGAGGAAAGGAGTGTGAAGCAGAGAGGGGAGGACTGTGCCAAGGTGGAGTGAGAGAGGTGGTGGGAGTAAGGAGGAGTGTGAAGCAGAGAGGGGAGGACTGGGCCAAGGGGGAGGGAGAGAGGTGGTGGGAGTAAGGAGGAGTGTGAAGCAGAGAGGAAAGGACTGTGCCAAGGGGGAGGGAGAGAGGTGGTGGGAGTAAGGAGGAGTGTGAATCAGAGAGGGGAGGACTGGGCCAAGGTGGAGGGAGAGAGGTGGTGGGAGGAAAGGAGTGTGAAGCAGAGAGGAAAGGACTGGGTCAAGGGGGAGGGAGAGAGGTGGTGGGAGGAAAGGAGGAGTGTGAATCAGAGAGGGGAGGACTGGGTCAAGGGGGAGGGAGAGAGGTGTTGGGAGGAAAGGAGGAGTGTGAATCAGAGAGGAGAGGACTGGGCCAAGGGGGAGGGAGAGAGGTGGTGGGAGGAAAGGAGGAGTTGGAGAGACTTATGTTCCAAACATACCCAGCCAGTGGCTGAAAGCTGTTCATGATGATGATGATGGTAAATATCAAAACACAGACTGCAACTCATTGTTATTACAGCACTATCCGTATTGAGGGGAATACATCTCAACTAATTTAAATTAGTTTTAAAAACGACACCTGAAAACAGGTATTGGAACCCAGGACCTTTGGCTTAGTGTGCCAATGCTCTAACACGGAGCTATTCAGGATTCATCCTGTGTACAGGGTCATTCTTCACTAATTGTTAAAAGTTGAGTCTGTGATGGACGTGTGAAATCATAAGCTACATATGAGCGAACATTACAACTAATTACTACATTATAACATTACATTAATAGCATTTTAGTACCGTGTCTTACTACCCGTTCGGGCTATATATTTACTAACTGTTACATTATAACATTTCAACTAATTTTTCAACTTATTTAAACTAATTAAGATAAACTTTACTAATCTACTAAATATTTTATTTTTAAAGTTTGTTTGAGTACACTAAAAATAACCTGATTTATTCTATCGTAGCAATGCTACTAGCGCAGTGCGGTCAATCAATGTAAACTGGCGTGTTGAAGTATCTTACTTTCCTAATATATTATGTATATTGTTTCAAATCACAGTGTCTAGCCTATAATTTATTACCTGTTTTAGTTCCTTGCGAATGTTCCGTGTGATATCAATGTGGCGTTTGTACACTTTCTTGATGGCGACAATGTTTCCTCTATACAACCCGATCTTGATGTACGCTCTTTTCGAGCCCAAATCCGATTGATCTAGATTAAAGCCAGGAGCTTGGAATACGCTGTGACGGCACACTTGGATCTAAACAACAGTTGCATGTTCATGACAGAATAAATCATCAAATTAAATAATATAAAACACTATATTAAACTAATCAATTAATATTTATATATTTTAAATTATAAAAAAAATCCTATTTCTTGTATTCACTGTACCCCTACTCTTTCTCGGATAACTTTATTCGTAATCTTATTTCTCCTAGTGACAGCTAATATGCTCCTCCCCATGGCCTCCACTTTCCTTGTCTCCCTTACATTAAGTGTCCATGTTTATGCTGCAAGTGTGAGAATGAGTAGAAAGTACGCTCTATAAAGTACTTCCATACACTTGAAGAGTACTTCTCTTCTTCATAGCAGTTATCTTTACACACCTATAGAGAAATTCCCTATGCTGCCCTCTTCTTATTAGATCCTATATATACCACCCTTCACTTCAATCATGCCCAAGTTATTTTACATTCTGTGGTTTTCTTAACCTTACTCCATCCAACTTAATAGTTTACTAGGCCTTATTCTCTTCCTTGTCATAATTCACACTTTAGCATGCTAAATTTCACTATACACATTTTCACTTTCACATTTCATTCCTGTAGCTGTTCCTGTACATCCTCTTCCTTCTCCCCTCATATCATCAAGTCATCAGAAAACCTTATGGCTTTCAGTATTTCCTTCCCGAGATTCCTTGCCACTTTATTTATGGCTATTTCAATTACCATTACAAATATTACCATAATGGTGAGAGAGCCACCCCGTCATACCTCTCTCTGTGTCTTAACATAGCCGATGTTATCCTCGTACATGCTTTTCACTCTCATTACAACTCCTATTTCCAGTCCAGCTTCCTCCACCTATTTATATATCGTATGTTTATCCATATTATCATATGCCACATTCATAAATACAATTACCAAAGTTGTCGTATAGCGAAGATCAAGTCTAATATAGACCTCTGTTCCCTAAATCCGTGCTGTTCTTATCTCCACCCTCTTTCAATTTTATTTCTTATTTTCTTTTCCATTGTACACGTAGTGCATGGAGGCACACGAGAACGGGCGATTTTGAATCATTCATTTCAAGGGCATAGTTTAAGTTGGCAGGACTTTGATTAAGTCATTCTGTTCCTTAGTCAATGCCGTTTATCTGCCATGAATCAGTAGTCGGGTATGCGTCAAGCATTTGCAGTAGAAGCATTTTACAAAAACATTTATTGCTATGATCGTGCACGACGAAAATTTCGGCGTCACTTTCAACTTCGACGTCATGACCCGGTTTGGTAATATCATGCTGTAAAGACATGGATTTAGACTTTGAAACAACTGGTTCAGTATTAAGAAAGAAGTGTCCAAGCCCAAGAGATAATGTTCGAACGCCAGAAATTGTTGAAGTAGTCAGAGCTTCGTTCCTGCGGATTCCACAGCGGTTATCATGGTGATATTCAGTGTTATTAAGTTGGTCTCGCCACACTCTGGTCAGAATATTGTTCTCAGATTTAAAGTTGCATCCATACAAGATTCAGGTATTCCAGGAATTGAAAGCCTGTGATTTCAAAAGTAGAGTTATTTTTGCTGAACAATTTTTAGCGAAATTTAACGAAAACAATAATTTTCTGGAAAATCTCTGGATGTTTGATGAGGCCCACTTTCATCTAAATGGTTATGTTAACAAACAGAACTTTCAATACAGGGCTGCGGATAATCTTCGCCTTTTACACCAGCGACCGTTACAGAGTGAAAAATTGACAGTGTGGTGTAAGGTGTTACCGAAAACAATTATCAGGCCATTTTTATTATTTATTTTTAGGATGGAAATGACCGTGCGGTGACTGTAACTTCAGAAATGTACGTCAACATGGATCAAACATTTCATAACGATGAACTAGATAATTATCTAGTGAAAGAGTCCACATGGTTTCAGCAGGAGATGACCAGGGACGGTGAGATCACCAGCTCATTCAGTGTGTGATTTATTTTTATGGAAACTTTAAAAATGCGGGTGTTTGCTCATCGACCTCAAAGTATTAATGAATATAAGACTAGGGTTCGTAAAGAGATTAAAGCGATCTCCAACGAGACGTTGCAGCGAGTTACGACAGATTTGCTTTCACGAATGCAGGAATGCATAAGAAGAGAAGGTAGCTATCTCAAGAATGTTATCTCTAAGAAATGATTTTTATGTAAAGTAAGTGATAAATGGCAAAGTTGTAGCATTTAGACAGCCATGTTTGTGTGGAAATTAAAATTAAGTTTCATTACACTGTTATTAAAATCGCCCATTCTCACGCACCACCTACATATTTATACATTCTTGCACAGTAACACACAAAGGTAATTCCCCTAAAATTCGTACACCTATCACTGTCTCCTTTCTTAAAAATGTGTACTATAGTTTCCTTCTTCCAGTCTTCCAGTACTCTTTTCTCCTTCCATATCAATCTCAGAACCCTATATAACCATTGTATTCCTGCTTCTCCTACAGCTCCTATTATTTCTAGGGCTAGTTCATCACCACCTGGTGTTTCCCCTGTTTCATCCTCTTTACTTTATCCTCCACCTCCTTCCGTGTGGGACCAATCCCTGCTCTTCTGCTAATCCTTCACATTCCTCTGATTCACTCTCAACCTCTTCCGGGTTGAACATCTTCTTAAAAATATCCCCTCCATATTTCCTTTTCTTATTTCTCTGTCGCCATCTTTCTCCCTTCTTCATAAATAATTCTTGTCTTTTCTTTCTCTTATTATTTCTTATATGTCTATATAGATTTTCATACTCCCTTTCACAATGCTTCGATCCGCTCCTTTTTCCTATACTTTTCTTATGTTTCCTCATTCCTATTCTTAAAACTCCTTCTGAATTATTGTGTCTTCTTCCTCTCTTTCTTCACTCTGTCGTTCCGCCATGATGTCTCCTTCCACATACTTTTATCCCTTGTTCTCCCACATAGGTACCTTCTCTGCAGCTCCCACAAAACAGTTATCTACAGTATAATATTATAAAGAGGAAATATTTGTTTTTTTGTTTGTAATGGATAAACTCAAAAATTACTGGACCTATTTAAAAAAAACCTTTAATCAATATAAAGCTACATTATCAGCGAGTAACATAGGCTATATTTCACTTTGAAAATTTAATTTATTCCTCATAAAAATGTCGATAGTCACTCATATTTTATGGTAGAGTCTATGATGATTCTTCAATATGTGTGTTGAAAATAAAAATGCGGTGGGGGTGGAGG
>CABFOW010007112.1:0-26469 GCA_902141385.1 Timema californicum | reverse complement strand
TTAAAATTCATTGATCCTAATCTCCTCTAGTTCTCATTACTTGTATTAACCTGTATGTTCATGCACCGTGTCAGACGGTGCACACTTTTGCATCTAACTTCATCAGACGCATCTTATGCTACAAACTTACTAAATATTCTGATTTTAAGTCTAAAAATATATTCTGTCTCGTAATAAATTTAAATTTCAACAAAATTCGGACTTTTATTCATTTATAATAAACCCATTGATTGTTGGACTAACAATAAGGGAAAATACATCCCATTGATTATTTACTTATATTGCCCAGATTTTATTATAACTTAAATCTAGAAATGTTTCAAGAAGATTTCTATGACCAAACTGCTCTAATTGCCAAGTGGCTATAAAAGTTTAATTTGTATTCAGGAACTTGTAATTTGTATTATTATTATATTAGGGGATAACTGTTAGGGCAGATTTTTTTTAAATTGAAAATTAAATAATAAGCACATTTACAATAGCATACCATATTTTTGTGTGTTACTTTATTCATTGTTGACCTAACAATACTGTTAATTTTTAATGTATATATATTTTTTCCTTCCCTGTTGTTCCCATTGTTTATATATATTATTATTATTACTTAGGTTTCAATAGATTTAGAGATGTATATTTATCCAAGATGTCGATGTTAACATCTGGACATGAACTCCCGGGCCATCAAGGAGGTTTCCAAAGGTAGTACCAATATTTATAGAGCTACCCAGATGTCCCGAGACTATTTGTTTGTTTACTTTAATTTAGCTAGCCGGAGACACAAACTTTTGAAACTTTTAAATACATTAACCATTATAATTATATAAAGAGTTTAATTAAATTTATATTTAAAATAAAAGAAAATATTTTTTCCCACAGTGAAGGAACAATACGACCATATTGCTATAGTGAGGTAACAATACGACCATAAAGCTATAGTAAGGGAACAAAACGACCATATTGATATAGTGAGGGAACAATACAAACTATATTGATATAGTGAGAGAACAATACGACCATATTGCTATAGTTAGGGAACAATACGAACCAAATTGATATAGTGAGGGAACGATACGAACCATATTTATATAGTGAGGGAACGATAAGAACCATATTGCTATAGTGAGGCAACAATACGACCATATTGCTATAGTGAGGAAACTATACGAACCATATTGATATAGTGAGGGAACAATACGACACATATTGATATAGTGAGGGAACAATACGATCCATATAGATATAATGAGGTAACAATACGAACCATATTGATATAGTAAGGGAATAATACGAACATATTGCTATAATGAGGGAATAACACGACCATATTGATATAGTGAAGGAACAATACGACCATATTGCTATAGTAAGGGAACAATACGAACCATATTGATATAGTGAGGTAACAATACGACCATATTGCTATAGTAAGGGAACAATACGACCATATTGCTATAGTGAGGTAACAATATGACCATATTGATATAGTGAGGGAATAATACGAACTATATTGATATAGTGAGGTAACAATACGACCATATTGATATAGTGAGATAACGATACGACCATATTGCTATAGTAAGGGAACAATACGACCATATTGATAGAGTGAGAGAACAATATGACAATATTGCTATAGTGAGGTAACAATACGACCATATTGCTATAGTGAGGGAACAATACGACCATATTGATATAGTGAGATAACGATACGACCATATTGCTATAGTAAGGGAACAATATGAGCCAATTGCTATAGTAAGGGAACAATACGACCATATTGATATAGTGAGGGAACAATACGACCATATTGATATAGTGAGGGAACAATACGACCATATTGCTATNTGATATAATGAGGGAACGTTACGAACCATATTGCTAGAGTGAGGCAACAATAAGACTATAATGATATAGTGTGGGAACAATACGAGCCATATTGATATAGTGAGGGAACAATACGATCGTATTGATATAGTGAGCGAACAATACGAACCATATTAATATAGTGAGGGAACGATACGAACCATATTGATATAGTGTGGGAACTTTACGATCATATTGATATAGTGAGGGAACAATACGAAACATATTGATATAGTGAGGGAACAAAACCTACCATATTGCTTCTTTGAGGGAACAATACGATCATATAGATATAGTGAACAAATAATACGAACCATATTGCTAGAGTGAGGAAACAATACTAACCATATTGATATAGTGAGGGAACAATATTACCATATTGATATAGTGAAAGGAAAAATACGAACCATATTGATATAGTGAGTCGACCATATTGATATAGTGAGGGAATGATACGAACCATATGGAGAACATGATGGAACAATACGAACCATATTGATATAGTGAGGGAACAATACGAACCATATTGATATAGTGAAAGGAACAATACTACCATATTGATATAGTGAGGGAACTATACGAACCATAATGATATTGTGAGGGAACAATACGAACCATATTGATATAGTGAGGGAAGAATATTACCATATTGATATAGTGAAAGGAAAAATACGAACCATATTGATATAGTGAGGGAACAATACGAACCATATTGATCTTTACCATATTGATATAGTGAAAGGAAAAATACGAACCATATTGATATAGTGAGGGAACAATACGACCATATTGATATAGTGAGTGAATGATACGAACCATATTGCTAAAGTGAGGGAATAATACGAACCATATTGATATAGTGAGGTAACGATATCACCATATCATGATATAGTGAGGGAATAATACGACCATATTGATATAAAGAGGGAATAATACGAAACATATTGATATATTGAGGGAAAAATACGACCATATTGATTTAGTAAGGGAACAATACGACCATATTGATATAGTGAGGGAAAAATACGAACCATATTGATATAGTGAAGGAACAATACGAACCATATTGATATAGTGAGGTAACGATACGAACCATATTGATATAATGAGGGAACGATACGAACCATAATGGTATAGTGAGGCAACAATAAGACAATATTGATATAGTGAGGGAACAATACGATTGTATTGATATAGTGAGCGAACAATACGAACAATAATGATATAGTGAGGGAAAAATACGAACCATATTGATATAGTGAGGGAACAATACGATTGTATTGATATAGTGAGCAAACAATACAAACCATATTGCTAGAGTGAGGAAACAATACGAACCATATTGATATAGCGAGGGAACGATACGAATCATTTTGCTAATGTGAGGCAACAATACGACCATATTGATATAGTGAGGGAACTAAATTAACCATTTTGATATAGTGAGGGAACAATACGAACCATATTGATATAGTGAGGAAATGACACGAATCATATTGATATAGTGAAGGAACAATACAATCATATTGATATAGTGAGAAAAAAATGAAACATATTGATATAGTGAGGGAACAATACGATCATATTGATAGAGTGAAGGAACAATACGAACCATATTGATATAGTGAGGAAACAATACGACTATATTTGATATAGTGAGGGAACAATACGACTATATTGATATAGTGAGGGAACAATACGAATCATATTGATATAGTGAGGGAACAATACCAACCATATTGTTATAGTGAGGGAACAATACGACTATATAGCTATTGTGAGGGAACAATACGCAACATTATGATATAGTGAAGGAACAAAACGATCCATATTGATAAAGTGAGGGAACATTACGATCATATTGATATAGTAAGGGAACCATACGATCATATTGATATAGAGAGGTAACAATACGAACTATATTTATATAGTGAGGGAACAATACGAATATATTTATATAGTGAGGGAACAATACGAACCATATTGATATAGTGAGGGAACGATACTAACCATATTGATATAGTGAGGGAATGATACGAACCATAATGCTATAGTGAGGCAACAATACGACCATATTGCAATAGTGAGGGAACTATACGAATCATATTGATATAGTGATGGAACAATACGAAACATATAGCAATAATAAGGGAGCAATAGGAACCATATTAAAATAGTGAGGGAACAATACGAAACGTATTGATATAGTGAGGGAACAAAACTAACCATATTGATATAGTGAGGGAACAATACGAACCATATTTTTATAGTGAGGGAACGATACTAACCATATTGCTATAGTGAGGGAACAATACGAACCATAATGGTATAGTGAAGAAAAGTGTACGAACCATATTATTATAGTGAGGGAACAATACGAACCATGTGGAGAACATGATGGAACAATACGAACCATATTGATATAGTGAGGGAACAAAACGAACCATATGGATATAGTGAGGGAAATATATGTACATATTGATATAGTGAAAGGAACAATACGAACCATATTGATATACTGACGGAAAGATACAATCCATATTGATATAGTGAGGGAATGATACGAACCATATTGATATAATGAGGGAATGATACGAACCATATTGATATAGTGAGGGATTAATATGACCATATTGATATAGTGAGGGAACTATATCAATATGACCATATTGATATAGTGAGGGAACTATACGAACCATATTGGTATAGTGAGTGAATGATACGAACCATATGGAGAACATGATGGAAAAATACGGACCATATTGATATAGTGAAAGGAACAATACTACGATATTGATATAGTGAAAGGAACAATACTACGATATTGATATAGTGAAAGGAACAATACTACGATATCGATATAATGAGGGAACTATGCGAACAATATTGATATAGTGAGGGAACAATAAGATAATATTGATATAATGAGGGAATAATACGAACCATATTGTTATAGTGAGGGAACAATACGAACCATATTGATATAGTGTGGGAACAATACCACCATATTTATATAGTGAAAGGAAAAATACGAACCATATTGATATAGTGAGGGAACAATACGAACCATATTGATAAAATGAGGGAATGATACGAAACATATTTATATAGTGAGGGAATAATATGACCATATTGATATAGTGAGGGAACTATACGAACCATATTGTTATAGTGAGGGAACAATACGAACCATATTGATATAGTGTGGGAACAATATGACCCTATTGATATAGTGAAAGGAAAAATACGAACCATATTGATATAGTGAGGGAACAATACGACCGTATTGATATAGTGAGGGAATGATACATACCATATTGATATTGTGAGGGAATGATACATACCATATGGAGAACATGATGGAACAATACGAACCATATTGATATAGTGAGGGAACAATACGACCATAATGATGTAGTGAGGGAACAATACGAACCATATTGATATAGTGAGGTAACGATACCACCATATTGATATAGTGAGGAAACAATACGACCATATTGATATAATGAGGTAATAATACGAACCATATTGATATAGTGAAGGAACAATACGACCATATTGATAAAGTGAGGAAACAATACGAACCATATTGATATAGTAAGGGAACAATACGACCATATTGATATAGTGAGGGAATAATACGAACCATATTGATATAGTGAGGGAACGATACGTCCATATCGATATAGTGAGGGAACAATAAGACCATATTGATATAATGAGGGAATAAAACGAACCAAATTGATATAGTGAGGGAACGATACGAACATATTTATAATGTGTAGGATCAATACGGACCATATTGATATAGTGAGGGAACAATTCAACCATATTGATATAGTAAGGGAATAATACGAACCATATGGATATATTTAGGGAACATTACGACCATATTGATGTAGTGAGGGAACAATATGACCATATTGATATAGTCAAAGGAACAATATGACCATATTGATATAGTGAGGGAATAATACGAACCATATTGTTATAGTGAGGGAACAATACGAACCATTTTGATATAGTGAGGTAACAATACGAACCATATTGATATAGTGAGGGAATAATATGACCATAATGCTATAGTGAGGGAATAATACGAACCATATTGCTATAGTATGGGAACAATACGAGCATATTGATATAGTGAGGTAACGATACGACCATATCACTATAGTAAGGGAACATAACGACCATATTGATATAGTGAGGGAATAATACGACCATATTGATGTAGTAAGGGAACAATATGACCATATTGATATAGTGAAAGGAACAATACAATCATATTGATATAGTGAGAGAACAATACGAAACATAATGATATAGTGAGGGAAACGATACGATCCATATTGCTAAAGTGAGGGAACAATACAATCATATTGATAAAGTGAGGGAACAATACGATCATATTGATATAGTGAGGGAACAATTCGAACAATATTGATATGGTGAGGGAACAATACGACTATATTGATATAGTGAGGGAACAATACGAACCATATTGATATAGTAAGGGATCAATACGAACCATATTGATATAGTGATGGAACAATACGACTATATTAATATAGTGAGGGAACAATACGAACCATATTGATATGTTAAGAGAACAATACGATGATATTGATATAGTGAGGGAACAATACGAACCATATTGGTATAGTGAGGGAACAATACGGCTATATTGATATAGTGAGGGATCAATACGAACCATATTGATATAGTGAGGGAACAATACGACTATATTGCTATAGTGAGGGAACTATACGAACCCTATTGATATAGTGAGGGAACAAAACGAACCATATTGATATAGTGAGGGAACAATACGATCATATTTATATAGTGAGGGAACAATACGAACCATATTGATATAGTGAGGGATTGATACGAACCATATTGATATAGTGAGGGAATGATACGAACCATATTGCTAAAGTGAGGCAACAATACGACCATATTGCTATAGTGAGGGAACTATACGAACCATATTGATATAGCGAAGGAACAATACGAACTATATTGCTATAATGAGGGAACAATACGAACCATAATGTTATAGTGAGGGAACAATACGAACCATATTGTTATAGTGAGGGAACAATACGATGATATTGATATAGTGAGGGAACAATACGATCATATTGCTATAGTGAGGGAACTATACGAACCATATTGATATAGTGAGGGAACAATACGATCAATATTGATATAGTGAGGGAATGATACGAACCATATTGATATATAAAGAGGGAACAATACGTACCATATTGATATAGTGAGTGAACAATACGACCATATAGATATAGTGAGGGAACAATACGAACAATATTGACATAGTGAGGGAACAAAACGAACCATATTGATATAGTGAGGGAACAATACGAAACATATTGATATAGTGAGGGAACGATACGAACCATTTTGATATAGTGAGGGAACGATACGAACCATATTGATATAGTAAGGGAACGATACGAACCATATTGCTATAGTGAGGCAACAATATGACCATATTGCTATAGTGAGGGTACTATAAGGACCATATTGATATATTGAGGTAACAATACGAACATTATTGGTATAGTGAGGGAAACATACGAACCATATTGATATAGTGAAGGAACAATACGGACCATATTGATATATTGAGGTAATGATACGAACCATATTGATATAGTGAGGGAACACAACGATCCATATTGCTATAGTGAGGGAACAATGCGAACCATATTGGTATAATGAAGGAATGATACGAACCATATTGATATAGTGAGGGAACTATACGAACCATATGGAGAATATGATGGATCAATACGAACCATATTGATATATTGAGGGAAGATACGAACCATATTGCTATAGTGAGGCAACAATACGACCTTATTGCTATAGTGGGGGAACTATAAGAACCATATGGATATAGTGAGGAAACAAAATGACCATAACGATATAGTGAAAGGAACAATACGAACCATATTGAGATAGTGAGGGAAAGATACGAACCATATTGATATAGTAAGAGAATGATACGAAACATATTGATATAATGAGGGAATGATACGAACAATATTGATATAGTGAGGGAACAATATGACCATATTGATATAGTGAGGGAACTATACGAACCTAATTGATATAGTGAGGGAATGATACGAACCATATGGAGAACATGATGGAACAATACGAACCATATTGATATCGTGAGGGAACAATACGATCATATTGATATATTGAGGGAACAATATGACCATATTGATAAAGTGAGGGAATAATACGAACCATATTGATATAGTGAGGGAACAATACGAACCATATTGATATAGTGAGGGTACAATATGACCATATTAATATAGTGAAAGGAACAATACGAACCATATTGATATAATGAGGGTCATTACGACCATATTGATATAGTGAGGGAATAATACGAACCATATGGAGAACATGATGGAACAATACGAACCATATTGATATAGTGAAAGAAACAATTCTACCATATTGATATAGTGAGGAAACAATACGAACCATATTGATATAGTGAGGTATACGATACGACCATTTTGATATAGTGAGGGAACAATACGTACCATATTGATATAGTGAGGGAACGATACGAACCATATTGATATAGTGAGGGAACGATACGAACCATATTGCTATAGTGAGGCAACAATACGACAATATGGCTATAGTGAGGGAAGTATAAGAACCATATTGATATATAGAGGGAACAATACGAACCATATTGATATAGTGAAGGAACACTACGAACCATATTGATATAGTGAGGGAATGATACGAACCATATTGATATAGTGAGGGAACAATACGAACCATATTGGTATAGTGAAGGAATTATACGAACCATATTGATATAGTGAGGGAACAATAGGAACCATATGGAGAATATGATGGAACATTACGAACCATATTGATATAGTGAGGGAACGATACGAACCATATTGATAAAGTGAGGGATCGATACGAACCATATTGCTATAGTGAGGCAACAATACGACCATATTGCTATAGTGGGGGAACTATAAGAACCATATGGATATAGTGAGGGAACAATATGACCATATATATAGTGAAAGGAACAATACGAACCATATTGATATAGTGACGGAAAGATACGAACCATATTGATATATTGAGGGAATTATACGAACCATATTGATATAATGAGGGAATGATACATACCATATTGATATATTGAGGGAACAATATGACCATATTGATATAGTGAGGGAACTATACGAACCATATGGAGAACATGATGGAACAATACGAACCATATTGATATAGTTAAAGGAACAATACTACCATATTGATATAGTGAGGGAACAATACGAACCATATTGATATAGTGAGGTAACGATACGACCATATTGATATATGGAGGGAATAATACAAACCATATTGATATAGTGAGGGAACGATACGACCATATTGATATAGTGAGGGAATAATACGAACCATATTGATATAGTCAGGGAACAATACGACCATATTGATATAGTGAGTGAACATTACGAACAATATTGATATAGTGAGGGAACAATATGACCATATAGATATAGTGAAAGGAACAATACGAACCATATTGATATAGTGAGGGAACAATACGACCATATTGATATAGTGAGGAATAATACGAACCATATGGAGAACACGATGGAACAATACGAACAATATTGATATAGTTAAAGGAACAATACTACCATATTGATATAGTGAGGGAACAATACGAACCATATTGATATAGCGGGGGAACAATACGACCATATTGATATAGTGAGGGAACAATACGAACCATATTGATATAGTAAGGAAACAATACGACCATATTGATATAGTGAGGGAACAATACGAACCATATTGATATAGTAAGGAAACAATACGTCCATATTGATATAGTTAGGGAACAATACGACCATATTGATTATAGTAAGGAAACAATACGACCATATTGATATAGTGAGGGAATGATACGAACCATATTGATATAGTGAGGGAACGATACGAACATATTGATATAGTGAGAGAACAATACGAACAATATTGATATAGTGAGGGAACAATATGACCATATTGATATAGTGAGGGAATAATTTGAACCATATTGATATAGTGAGGGAACAATACGACAATATTGATATAGTGAGGGAACAATACGAACAATATTGATATAGTGAGGGAACAATATGACCATATTGATATAGTTAGGGAACAATACGAACATATTGATATAGTGAGGGAACGATACGTCCATATTGATATAGTGAGGGAACAATATGACCATATTGATATAGTTAGGGAACAATACGAACCATATTGATAAAGTGAAGGAACGATACGTCCATATTTATATAGTTAGGGAACAATACGACCATATTGATATAGTGAACGAATAATACGAACCATATTTATATAGTGAGGGAACGATACGAACATATTGATATAGTGAGGGAACAATATGACCATATTGATATAGTGAGGGAATAATACGAACCATATTGATATAGTGAGGGAACAATACGACCATATTGATATAGTGAGGGAACTATACGAACCATATTGATATAGTGAGTGAACAATATGACCATATTTATATAGTGAAAGGAACAATACGAACCATATTGATATAGTGAGGGAACAATACGACCATATTGATATAGTGAGGGAATGATACGAACTATATGGAGAACTTGATGGAACAATACGAACCATATTGATAGAGTGAGGGAACAATTTGAACCATATGGAGAATATGATGGAACAATACGAACCATATTGCTATAGTAAGGGAAACAATACCACCATATTGCTATAGTGAGGGAACAATACGAACCATATTGATATATATAGAGAGAACAATACGTACCATATTGATATAATAAGGGAACGATACGAACCATATTGATATAATGAGGGCACGAAACGATCCATATTGCTATATTGAGGCAACAATACGACCATATTGCTATAGTGTGGGATCAAAACGAATCATATTGCTATAGTGAAATAACAATTCGACCATATTGATATAGTGAGGGAATAATAGAAACCATATTGATATAGTGAGGTAACGATACGAACCATATTGATATAGTGAGAGAACAATACGACCATATTGATATAGTGATGGAACAATACGACCACATTGATATAGTGACGGAACAATACGACCATATTGATATAGATAGGTAACAATACGACCATATTGATATAGTGATGGAATAATACGAACCATATTGATATAATGAGGGAACAATACGAACCATATTGCTATAATAAGGTAACAATATCACCATATTGTTATAGTGAGGGAACTATACGAACCATATTGATATAGTGAGGGAACAATACGAACCATATTGATATAGTGAGGGAACAATACGAACCATATTGATATAGTGAGGGAACAAAACGAACCATATTGCTATAGTGAGGGAACAATACGAACCATATTGATATATAAAGAGGGATCAATACGTACCATATTGATATAATGAGGGAACGATACGAACCATATTGATATAATGAGGGAACGATACGATCCATATTGCTATATTGAGGCAACAATACGACCATATTGCTATAGTGAGGCAACAATACGAACCATATTGATATAGTGAGGGAACAAAACGAACCATATTGCTATAGTGAGGGAGCAATACGAACCATATTGATATATAAAGAGGGAACAATACGTACCATAATGATATAGTGAGGGAACAATACGAACCATATTGATATAGTAAGGGAACAATACGATCATATTGATATAGTGAGGCAACAATACGAACCATATTGATATAGTGAGGGAACAATACGACCATATGTATATAGTGAGGGGACAATACGACCATATTTATATAGTGTGGGAACAATACGGCCATATTTGATATAGTGAGGGAACAATACGTACCATAATGATATTGTGAGGGAACAATACGACCATATTGATATAGTGTGGGAACAATAAGGCCATATTGATATAGTGAGGGAACAATACGTACCATAATGATATTGTGAGGGAACAATACGACAATATTGATATAGTGTGGGAACAATACGAACCATATTGATATATTTGAGGGAACAAATTGACCATATTGTTATAGTGAGGGAACATTACGATCCATATGGAGAACATGATGGAACAATCGAACCATATTGCTATAGTGAGGGAACAATACGAACCATATTGCTCTAGTGAGGGAGCAATACGAACCAAATGGAGATAGTGAAGGAACACTATGTACCATATGGAGATGGTGAAGGAACATTATCTAACATATGGAAATAATAGTGTAACACTATGGCACGAATGGAAATAAGAAGGGAATGGCCTCAATATTTACCCCCTCCCCTCGTTATAATTCACTTCTGCGTCGAATCTAGTGCTCCTCTTCATTCGGCAATCCATTCGTGTTCAAAAATAATCCCTCTAAAGGAACAAATATTCCTAAATCAAACACATCTTCTATTTGTGACATGAATAAATTATGGATTAAAATTTAATTCAATGTTTTTTTTATGATTATAAAATAAATAACTTCACATTGGCTTTGGGTGCTACACACATTTTACAAATCAATGCAATAGTTTAGTGCCAATTATTTCGAGTTTTCACATAAAATCGTGTAATCCTTCTGGTAAACAATTATTTAGGGACAACAAACTGGATTATTTTAAACTGTTGGAAGTATTTGAGATATTCAGCTAAGTTTCGCAAGTCACAAGAATCATGACTACTAATCATTGTTATCAATGCTGGCACAAATATATACTACGGAGTCCCAAATATAAAGAAAAGGCTTAAGTTAAAATCACATAACAATAAATCAATAATTTTAAGAATTGCTATAATATCACTAGCCATAATATACACTAATGATTTTAAGTCTAGTTCGTTAAAACAATTAGTAATCTACATATTACTTTCATTCGTTAATGTATTTTCATAAATTTTATAGGCAAAGTATCTATATCCACCCTATCTCAATCTTGAGCTAGTTCTATCCAGTCCACCTTATTACATCCTATCCTTATTTTGAGCTAGTTCTATCCAGTCCACCTTATTACACCCTATCCTTATTTTGAGCTAGTTCTATCCAGTCCACCTTATTACACCCTATCCCTATTTTGAGCTAGTTCTATCCAGTCCACCTTATTACACCCTATCCCTATTTTGAGCTAGTTCTATCCAGTCCATTTTATTACACCCTATCCCTATTTTGAGCTAGTTCTATCCATTCACATTCACTGCACCCTATCTTTTTCATGTCCTTTCTAATGTTATCTACCCATCTTCGTCCAGGTCTTTCCAACGGCCTCTTCCCATCGTCTCATGGGCTGTGATAGTAAGTACCCTGAACATGCTTCTAAATTCTCCCATTTACATTGCATGCTCTGTCCACCGTAATCTACGAGACATTCTTATAATCCTGACAATATGTGGCGATGAATAAGGGTTATGTAGCTCATAATTATGTTACCTTCATTCCTCAATAGCCTCATACTTTTTTTGGGCCTGAGATCTTCCTAACACATAATCAATTGGTTTTCGTCATGCAAGCAAAGATACCACTTTTCACAACCATAAAGAACGATAGGTAATTTGTGTGTATATATTCTGAATTTTGTATTCCTTGAAAGCAGGCGATGATGATTGTATGCATTCCCCAACTGTGTTATATTACTAATTTCCAACCTAATATCTTTATTGCTAGACGTAGTTAAAATTATTTCAAATCATCAACCCGGTCAAATGATATATTGTTTGCAGCAATCTTTAATTTAAATTTATAAAAATAAATATAATTTTTTATAGCCCTACAACTTTTCAACGACATTTTATGTCGTATTTCAAATAATTGCGTAGCTATGATACACATTGGAGAAACCAGCTTATTTTAAAATGCCATCTATGACAAGAGTCTTCAACTTTTTTTTTTATATATCCAAGGGTCAAAGTTTCTCTTTCTTGTCGGCTCGCGGGTCGCAATACTGTACCGACAATATTCGGATTGAATAAATATTCGTATTAGCTCATTCGTATACACTTATACTCACACTAGGGATTGGGATTTCTCGTCATGTATGCTACAGTAGCCCCATGGCTTCTTTGGTGCTGACTGATGGCTTTGAAAAGTTACCAGACCAAATTATGTATCCCTACGCCGAACCATATGATCTGCAAAAACATGTGTTTAGGAGCTGTCACTTCTGACGGTCAAAATTTAGGTATATACCTAAATGTTGACTGTCAAACGTCAGCTGTGAGCTGTCAGTCAGCACCAAAGAAGCCATGGGACTACTATATCTGCTATTTTTTCCCTATGTTTAGATTTTTCATAACAGGAGGTAACGCGCGACTTGTCTTATCTCCCAGGGCTGTCATTTACCTGTTCAAAGTACATTTTGTATTAAAATCCATACAATAATTCTTCATGCAAAATGCAAAAATCTGCTATAAAATAATATAAAACACGTATTTAGTTTTATATTATATGTAAAATCGATATCTGTATTTGTCATTTTTTCCTTGCAATAATTTTATATCTTTTATGAGCCAGCGAGTTGCAAGTAATGTTACCAAAGGCCTCGAGTGGCCCGCGGGATGCGGGTTGAAGATCCCTACTCTAAGTAATTTTTTCTGGAAAATGAAACTCTCCATTTTATTTAGTATAATGTTAAGCGGTGCCAGGTTATGGATTTTAATCAAAATAGTTGGAGTCTTTATCAAGACAATCGATTCTTCCTCTTTTTTCCTCTTAATTAAATCACCCTTAATTTTAGGGTTGGACATATCATTCCAAATATACTTGTGAGGAACCCCATTAGAATATTATTTTTATGTGTGTCTATGGAGTGGACAACTCAGTGATTTATACCGCAAACACGAGTGTCACTGATTATAAGACACTTCTCTTTGCCGGTCTCTACTTTTAAAAATTGAAGCTCCTCCGCTAAACAGCTTATTCTCCGATATGATGCATTAGCGATTACAATTAAAGCTTACCCGCCTCGGTGGCGTCGTTAGTTAACGCGCTAGTTTCGTGTTGGGTAAGATTGCTGGGGACGATGGGGAGATCGAGGCTCAAATCTTGTTCGGGTGAATTGGGGTGATTTTACTAAATGGTTTTCCTCTCTCCCTCCACGCAAATGCGGGTTCACTTCCTCTATACTAAACCTCCTCAATTCATAAACCATTAGTGTAACTAGTACTTAAGCACCCGAACGGGTAGTAAGACGTGGTGCTAGATATAAACAATAATTAAACCTCCATCAGACATAATGAAGAGCAGAGCAACACCAAAGTTTCAATTTGACAACTAGAGAAAGTGAGCGAACATCCGTGCAAACATTTGGTTCGCTTAACGCGGACGGCGAGGAGAATGTTGAACAAATTCGACCGAATGGATTTCTTATCCTTCGTTCGTTGTGTACACGCGGCTTGGCAACAACCCCGTCACGAGTCATGAAACACAGACATGACCTCTCCTTCACTTACATCTCAGTTTTACAGGCCTAAGCGAAACACATGGTATGTACTCAAATAAAACACTCGCGGTGCGGATGGAGGGGAACGTGTCAATAGTCCAGCGTGTTTGGCCAAACAGTGTTCCAGTAGAAACAAGTAGTTTAATTTCCTCGGGGGTTGGTATCAACAGTTGTTGAATATCTGTCATGGTGACCTGGCGGTCTAGGGGTAAGGTGTCAAACTTCTATAATGGCGGCCGGGGTTCAATCCTCGGTCCCGGCACGGATTTATCTGTTTACCAAACCCTTCCTTCACCTCTGACAAGACATCTTGTGAATGTGGGGAATGCCAGGCCTCCACCGTGGTTCGGATCACACGTTAAACTGTAGGTCCTTCATTTCATCTCACAATCACCCTACCATTACACATTAGCGTAAGTGCGTATAACCCGAACGGGTAGTAAGACGCGGTGCTAATAATAATAATAATAATATCCGTCATGATAATGGCAGCATTAGATGACAAACATTTTAAATGAAGAGAAAAGTTGTCATTAAATTCCTGGACACCCTTGACAGATATTCAACAACTGTTGATATCAACATGTGAAGAAAATTAGAGCAAATGTTTGTATACTGGAGCACTATGTTATTTATTTTGTCCAAAAACATGTTTTGAATAAAACAAACCTGTAAGAACACTGGCCTTTTATTGCTTTCTAAATCTCCAACTTAATTTCTACACAATTCTTGAATGCGTTTAACAATCAAGAAACATACTAGATTTCATTAATTAAAATCTCAATCTTTAGTAATAGTACAGGCGGTTTTTTCCCCCTTAACCGACGATTTAACACAAAATGATTCGCCCCATCCCCTCCCCCATAATATTGCTGTAATATCCTTCCTAAACAATATATTAAAAGTTCTGATCAATCCAATTCGTGCTAAGTTCACAATTTTGAAAAAAGTGATGGATCAATGGGTATCTTTCTCCGGGTTTTATAAATTAACCTGGGAACGGTTGATCTTAGGTTGAATATGCATAAGAACAAATAGAGAGCTGATTTACATGCACTATAAGCAACTAGATCCTCAGATATGTCAACATCTGTACTGAATGAAAAGAAACGTGATTTTTATTGGGACCCTCATTCCTGGAAAAGAGCTTTGACCAGCTCCCGCACTCATGAAAGGGATACTTATTGGTTCATGTCCCCTTATTTTATGTTTATTTATATATTGTGATAGGAAACAACATATTATATAACGGTGTAGGTAAAGTGATGGAGTTGGAACCGCTGGTTTATAAAATGCGATTGTTCCACACGAAGAATCAGGTATTGGAACATTGACTGGTAGCCCATGTTGTAGGCCTGGTATTGGCAAGGTTCCACGCCGGGAGACTTGGGGGTACACATTGTATGGGGCAGTGTCACAGTAGCGCACCCAAGCGTGGATAGACGGAACATTTGCCTACGTCTAATAATTAGAATAACACTTATTTCACGTGAAATAGACCTAATATATAAATCAATGGAATGGCACAATTTATAGGTTATATGCTGATAGCAAACTTACTTGATGTTTAAAAGGTCTATCACTATGCACATTAACAGTAACCCTAAAATTACCAGTCAGAACAAGCAAAAATGAAAAATTGGATATATTATGTGCAAGGCCACAGCTCAAGGCCACATCTCAAGGCCACAGCTCAAAGTCACAGCCCAAGGCCACAACTCAAGGCCACATCTCAAAGCCACAGCTCAAGGCCACAACCCAAGGCCACATCTCAAGGCCACAACCCAAGGCCACAGCCCAAGGCCACAACTCAAGGCCACAACCCAAGGCCATAGCTCAAGGCCACAGCCCTGATCGTTCTCGAGACACTTGTGCTACTTATGTATGGACGCTGGGTTTTATTGTCTTGTACTTGGGTGCTAGGTACCAACTTATTTCAATGAGGTTATTATTACATTTCTTGGTCCAGGTTATATTTAGATTTATTGAGATTCTTATTTGTGATTAACATATTTAGAATATCTATTACCTTTACATCGCTTATGCTAAAAACCTTCCTGGCTTCCTGTCACACATCCATTCTGGTTGACTACCAAAACGTGGGTCAGAGCGATTAATTCACCTTCGTACTGATTGACCTCGACCTTTCAGACTTACCCAGGGGGTTTGACTGGAAGGAACTTTGACGTCCAGCGTTGGTCAACTTATGTGTGGACTGTTAGCCACTCTGTCAGAACGGAACGTTAACCTAAACGTTAACGTTAACGTAAACCTGATTAACCAAACCCTGATGACCGTTTGGATTATTCCCCCAAAAGGAAAAATGCCAACGATACCAGCCGGGAATCGAACCCAGGAAACCTAGACTTATTTCCAGGTGCACATACCATTACACCACGGGTCTTGTTTGTTATAACGGTCATTTTATAACGACCATTTATTTTAACGATGTTTATCTATACGCCAGGGCAATAAACAACTACCAACAGGAAAGGTATTGTTTCTATGACCAGCCATTATTCTTGATTTTAGTTGGAAATAAAAGAGATAAGGTGATGGTGGAAATACAATTTTATATTGAGGACGATCGATGGTCGATAGTTTGGGGATACTGCCAAATTCATGATTCATTTCATACATTAAGTGCATGCTGTCATTCGGCTATTCATACATCGCTCTAGTTCTTGAAGCTTCAAATGTAAACTAAACTCGTACTCCAACGAGCAGTGGGGTGTGCGACACATTACTCAACATGATAGTAGGGGGGGGGGGGGGCAATGACACATCTGTAAGATAAAACCACAGCACTTAAAGGGTATTGTCATTATTATTTATATTAAATACATAATTTCCTATCACTACAAATCAAGGCTCCAGCGACCGCTAGTACTTGATCTCAAAACCTTCAGATACTTCCTCCGAACACCTCCTTAAGGTTTGCCGGTAGATTCTGTACAGACAGGTCCTAATCATTAAAACGTATAAAAGTATTGATATATCACCTATGCTAGTAGAGTTCCTAGATCCAAATTTTGATTTTGTTGGTTACATTGATGATCATAGTTTTATTAATAGAAAACATATTTTTTTAACATAATATTATTTGTTATTCATAAAATTAATTTACACGATTCTTCATTAGAAAATATTTTGTAATTAGCATAAAACTTCTTAGCTAAATTATAGGTGTATAAAAGGTATTGATAAATTCAAAATAAGATTTTTTGATTAATGTATGATTGACTTTGGTTAGTTTAAAATCACTTAATAGGTTTTATTCAAAATACGTATACATTTTCTTCAAGATTTAGTAAAAACACTCAAATATGTTAAAACCAGTAGGAATTATTTAATTATTGAATGTTGAAATGTAGTTTATCTTATAAATTAACAATTTATTGGTTTGTTCTAATCTTTTTTTTTTCAATATTTTCTAAAGAATTAATATGAAAACATTAATAATTTTTGAACACTTTAATTTTATGATCTACTGTATTTGTAGCTTGTTCTCACATTTGAGGAACTGCCTCGAAGAAGTACCATACTAGGCCTTTGTACCGAGTCCCTCCCTGCCAACTGCCGATATCCTATCTCCTAATGCGTCTGTCTGAATCTTGCCAGGGATAATGTAATATATGTTCAAGGTGCAAGGTATAAAACTAGCCTTGCTTGGTTATAATATCTTATAATACAGGACTTTAGTACAATCGGCCAAAGTAAGAGGTCACCTTTCAGTGTACGCAGATGTAACATAATCCTCAATATTTCCCAAGTGCAATATTATGAAATAATGTCATTCCATAAGGCGTTGGTCTGATGGCCTTTTGTGTTTAATTTGAAAATACATCTCCTGAACAATCTATTGTTTTCCATTTATCTAACAGATTCAAAACTATTTTTACTAAAATCATATATTTTTGTGAAAATACTTATAGGTCAAGGGATACATGTATTTGCTTCTTTGCTGAATACCTTGGTGGTGAGGGTATGGTAATAATATACATATTATTAAGAATGCCACGCAGCACAGGTTTGGGAAAATATAATAATAAATATAGTAGAAGTAATTAAGGTGCCAGAAGTTGGGGAGTTTCAAATATCACCAAAGTATTAAAAGTTAACATATGAAAGAAAATAATTAGCTATGTTCGGGATGTCAAGTATAATAAAAGGAGAAAAAATAATTTACCCGTGTTTGGTGTTTACTGACACAGGAAATAATCTTGCTCTTGACTACACAAATATATTTTAGCTAGATTAAAAAAAAAACTAATGTAAATTTCACGAGAACATCTTAATCAAAGGACTCCGGGGATATGTTAGGAACCCCCTTCCAACACAACCCTCTCAATATTATTGGCAGTATTTCCCCAGGAATGTGTATTTTACAACCAGACAAGCAAAGAGAATATAGAGTTACATTATATTCTCATTCCGACCATTGTGGCTAAAAAACCATTAATATTTGAGAATTCATATCGGTAACAATGGCGGCTCGTGTATAGGCAATGCGGAACTGCCGCACCCCCTATTTACACTTGTTATTATCGATAACATTTGATGTAAGAGTCCTTTTTTTCTTTAACTATTCATTTATTTTTGTAGTACAATATATATTCCTTAAGCTTAATGTCTGTACTTCAGTAGCCATCCCCCGGTTTATGAAAAAGATACAAAAATCTTTGTAAGGAATTGTGCACTTCGCAGTTCCAGCGACGTGGTGTTCGACTGTTGTGCGCATGCGCATATAGGAGGGGGTGGGGAGGAAGGTGGGACTGCCGGATAGAGATAGCACTGTTGCTCTAGCAGTGCCGGCTCTGGCGCGATGATAGAAGTTTTTTTTACCCAGCGTGTGTTGTGCTTAAAAAACGTGTATCATATTCAAAATGTGATAAAGTGTAGAAGAGTGTAGAATTAGATTATTATTCTGCTTTCAGCTATTCTTTTTGATTCATTTTTTTTCAGTTCTTTTATTTAACAGAAAGACTAAATGCACTTACAGTACTTTCAATGAAGAAAAATTTCGTCAATTGTCATCCAGAGATCAAGGAGAAAATTATTGAACATTTGCGCAAATTAAAACAAGAAGAATGGATTTCATTTTTAAATGAATAGATCAAGCTTGAACTATAACAATTTAAGTTAAAGTAGGTAGAAATGTATTTGTTTTTGTTAAGATTTTATAAATTTCCTGAATAAATTTTCTTTTTATACATGTTTTACCCCCCTTTAACACAGTTTTAAAACAAAGGTTAAACACTTTCTGGAGCAGCACCCCCACCAATTTTAGCTACGAGCCGCCACTGATCGGTAGTAATGAAAACTGTACTTATTTAACATGACTGCCTTAAAATGACTGAATAAATGCACAAGAATGTCTCAAAATCCCTGGAAATGCATTTAAAACTATGCAAACCAAGACAATATGAGCTTAAATTCCAAAATGACAAAAAAAACACTAAATTATATATTTCTGCCTCGAGGAGATCATAAACAGAGTGTATTAGCTCTTAATCATTGTATGTGACGAACAAAAAGTGAAATGGTATTCAATTTGGGCACTTGTTGCTTTGTTTGCAGGGGCTCCGGATCCGGAACAAGAGAGCTGGAGGGGCTCAAGCCCCAAAGTTTTTATCTTGGGGGCCTGGGACTATCTTAAGCCCCCAATATTTTTCAAGTAAATTCAAAACCAATGTATATAAACATACAACTGTTACCATCAGTTTGGTAATTTTAAGCATCGGAAACATAAATTTATCATTAATGTAATAAATTGAAATGCCCTAATTTTAAAGTTTAAATTTTTCTCATACAAAAAGAAAAACTCTTTCATAAAAATTTAGCAACCAACATTAGGCCTATTTGTGATTGGCTTACAAAAAATAGCAGAGTAGTAAAGCCAAAAGTGTAATACTAACTTATTGACAATTTTGACGCGGATAGGGCCAAATTGATAAAACTTCACAGTTGAATTGGGTGTTTAATTTGGACACACAGCGGTTTTTCAACCACAGTCTAAAATTTTATTTTTTGGCATATTTTTAACCACCCAAATACAATGATAAAACTGGACATTTATTAACAATCTTTCTTGTTGTGATTTGAATAAATATTACAGTGACCTTTTAAGTTTTCACGCAAAACCAGACATGCCCATCATAAATTGTTTTGAGATAAAGCCCAAAATCTTATATATTGAAGCTAGCTAATCATTATATTTCAAGTCAAAATGCATAAATAAAAAATGTATTTATGTACCTTATTTATAAAAATAAAGTCACTCAGGATAAATGATTTATGTACAAACCAAAATTGACATGTCTGTTTTTTATTGAAACACTCGTATATAAATAGATATATTATAAAGTTTGATAAAATATGTCTTGGATATGTGGGGTATTTATTTATAAAATAGTATACAACATTTTATTCACTGTTTTCTTTAAGTAATACACTTACATACAATTTTAAAAATAAATTCGGTATATTCTCCATTATTACATTGTAGATGGTTCTAGAGTAAACATTTCCGAGTATTGTTTAATTCTATACATATAAAAAGGTATTACGATGGATGCTAAAGTGATACTAAACATTCTTTTGAAACAACCAACACTATCTAAATACATTTTTTTTTAAATCATAGAGGAACTATTAGAGTGATTTCAGAACAAGTACCTATAAGTGATTATTTTCTTTCTAGATAGTCATGACATTGCTACTATATAAATGTACTTAGTGTCGCTAATAGCTCGCATCACTATATAATGGCAGTAACATTGTTATAGTAATTATATGGTATATTTTAAAGTACACACAATTATTTCATCTTAAAACAGACATTTCCATGTTTAAATTACCAAAGTTTGATTCTTTTCAAGCTAAACCCGATATGTGAAGAACTGGCTTTGGACATGTCAGATTTTGCTAGAAGATGTCTTTTTACGTCCAGGATAAAATATTGAAATGTTAGTTTTTGACGAAAAATAACTCTATATTTAGATCTAACTCAACAAATACAATCTGAAATGATGCATAACTCAATTTAGACCATGGATTGACATGTTGGGTTTTTCTTGAAAACTCCTCGTTAATATTGTTATGATATATATTTGATTATGTTGTACGCACAATTTGTAAGACAAATACTAAATATTTAACCAACCCTAATTTAAAGGTCTATTAATTTGGCTATCACAAAATGAGACTTGACAGGGTTTGGGACCTACACTTAGCTTAACTTTAAAGGCAGTAAATTTACCTTGCATTGTTCAACTATAGCATACCCTTTAAGATAAAAACATAGCATGGCGTAGCAATGGGCAGAAGGGACCAAAGCCCCACTTCCCTCAGAAATTTTTGTAATTTTGATAGCAGAATAATGTTGAAAAAATTAAGTTCAAGAAATTAAATATCGTAATTTGATTCTGAAATCCTATCTTCAGGTATAGTAGCTTATTATATAAATTATAAAAACATAAAATTCTCAAAAATATGTCGGGGAAATACGACTTCAAATATCTTCTGAAGCGTTTAATTTTATAATAAAAAAAAGTCACGTGAAAAGCCCTCTTTAATAGCTTTCTTAGGCATCCAGATAAAAAAAATATATTCAGAAGGACCACTTTAAATTACTTCTAGGGAATTTAATTTATGAAAAAAATCTGGATGAGTACTACTTGAAATAACTTTAAAGGCATCTAATTTTCAAAAATGTTCTGAAGGGGACTTCTTCAAATAGTGCTTAAGGTTATTAAATTTAAAAAATAAAATAAAAATTACTGGGAAAGAGCTACTCTAAATTGCTTTGAGAAAAGTCTAACTTTCAAAAACTCTCCACTTGAGGACTACTCTAAATAGTTTCTAGGGCATCCAATTCTTTAACATTAACAAAGGGGAATAAAAGTTCATAAAAATATTTGCTATTCTCTCCATATTATTTCATACAAATAATGTTTCACCGTCACTTTTTAAAATGATTTTATTATTTAAAAAAATTCTTGACATCATGTTATAAACTTAAAATTTGGAACCCCTCTAACCCCCAAATTAAATTTTCTCTAGCTCATGAGACACAAAGTAGTCTGACGAGCTAAGGCTTGCTTCCCTTAAGATTAAACGGAGTATACATGAAAAACAGAGAAAACGTGTAAAAATCAAGGAATTGGGCGTGACATGGAATAGTCAAGAAGTCATAGAAATAATACAAAACGTCACTGAAGTTTTCAAATATTTTTGCAATAATCTGTGAAATATGAAACATTACCGAGTGTAAACTATTAGTTTTATCCCCAATTAATGTGATTTTTTGATCCCCTTTGTGCTAAGAATTTAATAGAAAGCAATGGAAATTATTAGATTTAATATTCAAATATTTTATTATAAAATAATTTGGTCTGGAAAATCTGGGAAAGAAAATTAATTTGAAAATGTTAAAGCGTATGCCCTAAGTCCTGTTTCAGTGTGTATACAACAATAAATGGTATTAGCAGAAATCAGATATGTTTAAAATTGTGATCAGCCGCTACCATTGATGGTATATTTAAAGTGAAAGGACACTGGAATGTAGGGCCAATGTTTGATTAATTTTTGGGCTTAAGTTATAGTACATAGAGATATTATTAAGGACCTTAGTGTTTTATTGTTACTAAAACTACTTATATAATTATAATATTAATGCATGAAGTCATCTGCTCATATAATTTTTTGAAAGCAAATTAGAGCGCGGATTAGGAGCGGATGAGTGCCAGAATGAGTAATAGGGTAAGAAGGGAAATTACGGGAGGCGCATTGTATAAGGTAAAACTTATTATATTTATTTCAAAGTCATAAAATACGAGGCACGTCTAGAAAGTAAGAGTACTGGTTGCCCTCTTGTGCTGTGAGATTTTTTCCCCCAAGGTTGGCAACACTGAGTGGTAGTGGGGGTTCTTGTGAACACAGCCCGCACAGGCGGACCTCATTAGTATGAAAACTCGCCTTGTAGTGTCCGTTTGTGTGAGGTATGTCGATAATAAATCCCGCCAAGTGCGAGGTGCGCGCTGTCATCAGGTTCCTTCTCACTAAAGGAAAAACACCGACTGAAATTTTTCACGGATCAAAACTGTTTATGGCAAAGGTGTTATGAACCAAAAGAACGTGTTTAAGTGGTGTCGTGAGTTTAATGAAGGCAGAATGAATGTTCATGACGATCAGAGGTGTTAAAGACCTTCCATTTTGACCGATGAGTTGGTGAAAAAAATCGAGAAAACTGTTCGTGAAGACCGCTGATTGACAGTGGATGATATTTATGCGATGTTTCCACAACACTCCAGATCTCTCTTACATGAAACAATTACAGAAACGGTGGTATTCCGAAAATTGTGCACAATATAGGTCCCAAAACAACTGACAGAGCAGCACAAAATGAATCGGGTCGCTAGCGCTCACGAGTTCCTTGAGCGATTTGAATTGGAAGGTGAGGATTTTCTGAGCTCGATTGAGACTGGAGATGAAACCTGGGTGGCTCATTACACTCCTGAGACAAAAAGACAGTCATCACAATGGCGGAACACCAGTTCCCCATCTGCCAAAAAAATTCAAAACCTCAATTTCGGGCAAAAAAATCATGGCCACTATGTTTTGGGACCGAAAAGGGATCATTTCGATCGAATTTTTTCCTGAGGGGGAGACGATACTGTGAGACCCTAAAAAATCTCAAGAGAGCAATTCAAAACAAACGGAGGGAAATGGTGACTCAGGGAGTGCGCTTGTTGCACGACAGCGCCCGTCCGCACACAGCCAATGCCACCAAGGTGCTTTTGGACTCATTCGGCTGGGACATTTTGAACCACCCCGCATACTCCCCTGACTTGGTGCCTTCAGACTTTCATCTTTTCACCTCCCTCAAGACTCACATTGGTGTAAAAAAAATTCAACTAACGAGGAGGTGAAACAAGAGATCCTGAACTGGAAGAAGGCGATGGTGAGAGAATTCTTTGAGGAGGGAATCAAAAAGCTTGTGCCACGGCTCACAACCTGCATAGAACGGGAAGGCTATTACGTGGAGAAACAACTGACATACATACCAACAAAATCCTATAATTTGGTTATAAATACAATTTTATTTTTAAAATAGAAAAATCGAGTACTATTACTTTCTGGACGGGCCTCGTATATGCGTGGGTAGATAATATGACCACTTCCCAAGCTCTTTGTTTTGACCAATATCTGTGGAGAGACTCAGAATAAATTCAAAATGCGGTAGCAACTAAATTTTTTCAAGGGGTAATGCAGTGCCAACTATCAACAATTTTGTTTTTCCTTAACGCTTTCAAACAAACACTCTATCAGTATTTGAGAGATTTATCCACTATTAACTATAGAAATACATTTTGATATATATAATTATTTTCCTCCAGGGAGTTTTACACGCTCCACTTACAGTAGAGCCTATCCTTAATATAAGTTGTGGACAGCCCTGGCAGGCAGTAAGAAAACTCGTGGCACAAACACAAACGTAAGAATTTATATTTCTTTAATTGTGTGCACAAACATTAACTACGGCCAAAAGCAACTCATAATAGCTTCTAGAAGCACCCAAATTTTAAAAATTTGCCACGGAAGAGCCACTCACAAAAGTTTATAGAGGCATCTAATTTTTTTAAAAATGTCAGGGGAAGGCTACGTTAAATGGCTTCTAGAGGCACTAGACGCTCAAAAAATTTCTAAGTGAGGAACGCTTTATAGAAGATTGCAAATTAAAAAAAAATCTGAATGAGAAACACTCCAAATGACTTCTAGTTGAGTATAATTTTATTGAACCGGCCCCGTGATGTAGTGGTCAGCGAACCTTGCTCCCAGCTCAGAGGTTTTGAGTTCAATTCCTTACTGATATTTTTCTCGAAAGGGGAACTACCACAACGGTCACTAGGGTTGGTTACTTAGGCTCAAGTTAGTTTTTATTGCTTCCACTGGTCCCACACCCTCATACTCACTATCATCCTCATACTCGCTATCGCCCTCATACTCACTATCACCCTCATACTCACTATCTCCCTCATACTCGCTATCACCCTCATACTCACTATCATCCTCATACTC
>CABFOW010007111.1:4417-16413 GCA_902141385.1 Timema californicum | reverse complement strand
GGGGGGGGGAGAAGGGGAGGTTTCGAAGGGTTCAAATCCCCCCACGAAATTTTATGAACAAATATATATATGGCTTTATTTATGGTTCAAACAATATCAAAATTAAGCTACAAATACAAATTAGGGGGGCTGTGTCACCATAAAAAGCACTTCAGAGAGCTTCCAGAGGTGTTTAATATTTAGAAATTTTCCAAGCCCTCTCCAGATATCTTTTATAACTGTTTATCATTTAGAATAATTTTTTTTCTAGCTTCCGGCAATTTTTGGGATATGCCCACCAACACCCCTCCCCCCCCCTGAAATTATTGGCTGGCTACGGCCTTGAATATGGTGCCATTTTAATTTATTATAGTTACATGATTTACAAGTTGAGCCTACCCTTGAGTGGACGCAAATAAATGGCTCAAAGGCTCAAATTTATCCTCAATCTTCGTCTGCTCTTTATATTGAATACGGATCTAGGCGCATATTTCAAAGTTGCACCAGCATTCATCCGATACATATCCAGAGCTATTTATTACATAGAGTTGAATTTTATTTAGTCTTGAGCGTATCACTAAATTATTTAATATTTTGAGAAGAGGGAAAAGTCAAGATAAGCAATCTACAAGTAGCCCCATGGCTTCTTTGGTGCTGACTGACAGCTCACAGCTGACAATTGACAGCTTTAAAAAGTTACCAGACCAAATTACGTATCCCTAAGCCAAACCATATGGTCTGCAAAAATATGTGTTTAGCAGTTGTCACTTTTGACAATCAAAATTTAAGTCTATACCTAAATTTTGACTGTCAGAAGTCAGCTGTGAGCTGTCAGTCAGCACCAAAGAAGCCATGGGGCTACTGTACAATAAATCAAGCTCACTGAATTTTGTATAACGTAATGTCAAAATGCAAACACTGATTTGAGTCTGTAATTTTCGTATGTTAATTTAAATTTTTAAATTTTGTGTTAAATTTTTCTTGTTTTTCCCTATGCATTTATTGTGTAAGTGTGATTTAAATATAATTTTTATGTAGAATGTGTGTGTTTATACATAATATATATTTGAGGTTATCGACTTATTGTGTATCAGCTGCCTGGAAAATAAATAAAAAATATTAATTCGCTTTTTTTTAGATATCTCTTGGACTTCGAATCGAAAAGGTTCTACTTTACTTTATTTCAATTCGTTCTTAAAAGCGCGAACAATAAATGTATTTGGAAAATAATTTTAGTTATTATTTTTAAACTACAAAATAACTAATTAGTAATTTCATAAAATGGGTTTTACTATTGAATTTTTTTTTTAAAAAAGAGTGAAATTAGAAAAATGTCGATAGGCATTTATTTTCAATGGAAGTCTAAAATGTGCGAAAGTGATCTTTGAAAGGTTATAGAGATATGACGAAAGAGCGAGCAGTCTTAACGACAAACAAGATGAGATAAGTGTTCGAATAAGTCAAAAGGTCAGATTATTTCCATCTCAGAGTCCGTCCAAAGGGTCCATGGTTCAGAAAACGTAGGGTTCAAAAGTCGATCATTTATAGACCACGGGAACAAACCGTGAAAGATTGTAGAGGGTATTTATGACCTTTCCAGAAGTAGATCATGACACTTTTTTTTCATCTTCTTTGCTTTTCGTCAAAAGTTTCTATTTTTAATTCATGAATTCTTAATTGCATAATCTGGAACTTTGGGGGGTTGAGAATTTACTTTTTTGAAATTATGTTTTGACACTAGATTTATTCAAATTAACACCATCGTTGGTGGTCATACGTTCTAAGACATCGCTCTACGAAGAAATGAACGTGTTTATGTATATTTTAGATGCGAGAACGTCCCGGTAGAGTTTTCAGATTATTGAATCCTAGAGAAAAATTAAAATATTATTTCAATATTAGATATAATATTATGGGTGACCTGGCGGTCTAGGTGTAAGGTGTCGGACTTCTGTGCTGGGGGTCCGGGGTTCAATCCTCGGTCCTGGCACAGATTTATCTGATTACCAAACCCTTCCTTCACCTCTGACAAGACATCTGGTGAATGTGGGGAATGCCAGGCCTCCACCGTGGTTCGGATCCCACGTTAAACTGTAGGTCCTCCATTTCATCTCACAATCACCCTACCATTACACATTAGCGTAAGTGCGTATAACCTGAACGGTTAGTAAGACGCGGTGATGATAACAATAATAATAATATTGAAGTATTAACACATCCACCCCACAGAATACTGGGGAAGAGTGACGCTAGTAACACATTCAACCATCAAGCGCTGTAGTCGCTATGCGAATGTAAGAAGCAAACTTGAACCACTGTTATTGTGTTATTGTAACTCATTCGTCAATGATAAATTAAACTGTATTGTACATTTTAAGAATTGGAATAATATATCGATTTACTTAATTCCATTTAAATAGTTAGGAAACGTTCCGGGTGGGGGAGGGGGGGGGTATTAAAGGAAAGTTTCCGCGGAAATGTATTCAACAAAAAAAACTGAAAGTTTTATGTTATCTCTTTACATTATACTCTATTATCGAGTGAGTGAATATCACTATATACTGAATTGCCAATGACGGGGAGGTCTAGGTTTGAATCCCAGCCAGTTAAACTAGGGGTGGTCTTATACTCCTACTCTTGCTTTACGTAAATGTGGGTACATTTCCTTTAAATTCTATCCTACTTAAATTTAGCTTATCAGTGTAATTAAATGCAAATAGTTCCGTGCTAATAGTAAGACGCGATGCAAAAAACCAACAAAATATATCCAGTTTAAAAAACAAACCAGACAGGAAGATCGATATAATATAACAAACAATACCATGAGTGGTTCACAAACCGCCTACTGGAGCGCTGATGTACGTGTTATTTTTTTTACTTTAGTATATGGCCCACCTCAAAGTGGAGGGGGAAGTAGCTAATTATCCATACAACCTTTAAAATCTACACTATAATTTAAATATGTATAAGTTAATAGTTTTATTTATAAAAATTTATTAAAGTTGATTATTAATTTTTTCAGATCGTTTTACGCAACTTCTTGCATTTCTGAGTTGAATAAGAAATCATATTCTGACCTTTCCACAAACAAATGTAGTACTATTATTTTAATATTAGCATTCTTTAACAAAAAAAATTCTAAGATGATTTATATGATTGTTTAAGTAGTTTTGAAACTTCTAAAATTCCATTCTTACAAAAATTATAGCAACGTAAGAATATAGGTCTACTCCTTCAATAAGGCGGTGTCCTTATGTTAAAAAAAAAAAAAAATGAAAACGAAAACGCTTTTTATAGATTTGTAAATCAATCAATTAACTAATTAAATTGTGTCTAGTTATCGTGAATAGTTTTTAGTGTGTAAGCTACTAATTGACACGTGTATAATGTGTGACGTACCTAATAACTATAATCCAATTTTAATAAAAAACAGCCTTTTAGAAAATACAAACGTATTTTTTGCGGCCAACAATGGTAATATCTTAGTATATTATTAGAATTATTTTATAGGTATTGATGATATCTATCAAATGTGACAGTTATAGATCACATGACTTGATGTATGAATACGTGAAATTAGATCCAGTAACTTTTCTATCTGTCAGATAAGGTTCTTCCTATGAAAATTTGATTATATATAACTGTCAAAATTATTTACACACGATTCGGTATGAAAATATACGATAAAATATCAATGTTTTCGTTTATATCTATCTATCTAACCCTTTATTCCAGCATCTGGCGTACTCAACTAATTTTTAAAAACTTTTTAACACAGCAAAATCTTGGTCTATTACGTTTACTAGGATATACAAAAATTTAAAAATAATTTGAAAATAGGAATAAAATATCTTAAAATAATATTCAAAATTGATTATTGATATTAACAAAAAAAAGGGGTTGAAAATAAACGTTGTGTATTTACATATCACGCATACTAACTTTTAGCACGTGCACAATCAGTTTGTGGGGGGGGGGGCTAGGGGGGCAGGGGACACACACACAACTGTTTTTGTGAACGTGGTACAATCGTGCTTTATTGTATGAGAATTATATAGATAAAGAATTGTAGATGTTACTTTGGGTCACCGCAAATTCTTCAGGATCCGACCCGCCTCGGTGGCGTAGTTGGCTAACGCGCTAGTCGTGTTGAGCTCGACCGCTGAGGACGGGGAGATCGAGGTTCGAATCTCGGTCGGGTGAACTGGGGGAGGTTTTTCCTAAATGGTTTTCCACTCTCCCTCTACGCAAATGAGGGTTCACTTCCTCTAATTCGTCCTTCCCAATTTCTAATCCATGAGCGTAATCAGTACTTAAAGCGTATAATCCGAACGGATAGTAAGACGTGGTGCTAAATAATAATAATAATAATAATAATAATAATAATTTAAGATCCGACACCTTAACTCAGTCGATAACGTGTCTGTCTACTGATCTAAAGGTCACAGATTCAACCCCCATCATGTCAAAAAAAAAAGTATCATTGGTGAAATGTATGTTGTGTCTGTTCTAGATTTAAGTTAGCTTATAAATCGAGTGCTGATAAAATCAGTTGGTTTAGAACATGCACGTCAAATACATAAAATAAAATAAAATCTACTTTAAACATAAATAAAGCTACCGATTCAATTCAATTCTAAAATATGATTGCATTTATTAAATTTTCATCAAAAGTTCGTTTTGAGTGAGTCTGAGACTGCCCAGAATACATAATATTTTGTGAAAATATACGATGTAAAACCAACCTGTTGGTTGTTTCTGGGTGTTTTTAGAAACAATTATTATAAAGCCAAACTTATACTCATGAGCTTAGAGAATACTGACAGTTGGTAGCTTTGTAATATACACAAGTAACGAGTGAAGGATTATTTTACAAACATAAATATCTCAAAAATATACTCACAAATATTGTCTAACCATTTAAAAACATTTTTTGCTCGTGTCATTATAAAGTAATTATACATGTTTTAAGTGGAATGAACAGTGAAGTACTCATCGATAATGTAGGCATCTGAAATGCATGGTCTTAGCCGCGGAGGGGTTCAACCCCCTCCCCGCCCTGAAATTTTATGAACAAAATAGATATGTACAACTTAGGGGGCTGTGTTACCATAAAAAGCACTTCAGAGAGCTTCTAGAGGTGTTGAATATTGAGAAATTTTCCTAGCTTTGGGCAGTTAGAAGGGGGCTAAGGTACCATAAAAAACACTTCAAATAACTTCTAGAGGTGTTTAATATTGAAAAAAAAATTCTAGCTACCGGCAATGCCCCCCCCCCCCCCCNCCCCGAAATTATTGTCTGGCTACAGCCTTGCTGAAATGTCCTCGATATTAAATGTACTGATAATACTTTACCTCACCACTTCAGCTTATCCTAAACGATAGATTCAGAGTTATTTATGAGTAATTCATGTTAAGGCCCACCATATTTGTAGTTCCGGGCTGTTTTGAACCTTTCAGTCCACCCCTGCCCTCGCTCAGCCCTTCAAGAGTGAATTTGTGTGCGCACGCGCGCGCCACTGGGCTTCGCATGGATTCGAAACGGTGACCCCGGCCTAGGAATGAGAGCTGTCGGAGGAAGGTCGAGAGGACGTTGACTTGGCGAAAGTCTCGGCGCCTTCTTATCAGTGGCGGCTCGCGAGATAAACCGGGGGACTCGTAAATTAGAGCAGCGCCCATATCCTCCAACTACTGCCACCAGGGCTACCAACCTTAGTGGAGCATCGCAACACTTTTGAGGATGTGAGACGGAAAATTTCCCTAGAATTTAAATTTTGAAAATTTTTCAATATTAAAAAAAAAGAGCTATTTAAGTGAGTTCCACAAAAGCAATAAAAGGGATTCCAGTTATTTTTTGGCACTCACATATCGACTACAGAGCTTGACGGTTGAATGTGTCACTAACATAGGATCTGTTGTATACCAGATATAATAAAAACAATGTTTTTGGAAACCATTAAAAAAAAATTCTGCAAAAAAAAAAAAGTCGTAATTATTTGTACGTGGATCTACTCCAATAAATTCGCTTCGGTGGCCGCGTGGTCTAACGCGCTAATATCGTGTTGGATTAGCCTGCCGAAGACGGGATGATCGGGGTTTGATCCCGGTCGGATGCACTGAGTTTTTTTCCCTAAATGGTTTGCCACTATCCCTCCACGCAAATGCGGGTGCATTTACTCTAAATTAAGCCTTCCTAATCCATAACCCATTAATGTAATTAGTACATAGGCGTGTAACCCGAACGGGTAGTAAGACGTGGTGCTAAAATTAAGTAAATTCCAATAACTCAATAAGAGTGATTCCAGTTATATTCTCACAAATCTACTACAGCGCTTGGTGGTTGAATGTGACATTAACGTGGGTTCTAGTGTAAGCCAGACCTATGTCAAGATTGTTATCAATATATTTAATATGCAATGCTATTAGGTAAGTTTCCTAAATGGTTTTCCACTCTCCCTCCACGCAAATGCGGGTTCACTTCCTCTCATTAAACCTTCCCAATTCCTAATCCATTTCCCAATTCCTAATCCATTAGAGTAATTAGTACTTAAAGCGTATAATCCGAACGGGTAGTAAGACGCGGTGCTAAAAATATATATATAATATATTAGGTAAGTGCATACATTTTTAAAGACACAAAGTAGACCTGTATAGAAAAAAAAATCATACATGAAAACACAAAAAACCTTATATTTTGAAATCTTGCCTATTATTTCGATACAAGTAGGGTGTCGATACTTGAAACTAATAAACTATTAATACGTTTCTTTTGATGCTTAACGTCCTTAGAAATGAGCACGTTTAAAATTTAATTTAATTTTATTGGAAATAGTACTTCGAATGTGATATTCGTCATTACTTAAGCTAAACATTTGTTTATCACCAAGTTTGTGGTATAGATCATTTAGTGTTGAAATTCTAGTTCAAGTTCCAGTTGAATAAATATATAGGTCTTTTGGTTGTATACAAGTAGTTTATGCACAATGATACAAAACCAATAATCTTACCAACTGAGTTGAGTGCATATAAAAAACCTAAGACACAATGGAAGCTTTATTAAAAATCATAAAACTGATTCAATAATTTAAAAATAAATTAAGAATATCTCATTAAGCAATAGTAAACTCTCAATAATTATAGAGTTAGTTTTACTGGAGCTTCATAGATGGCTCAGTCATCCACAAACTAAAATACGCCACCTCTTTGATTCAGATGTTCTCCTAGTACTTTCAACGTTTTGTTGCACATCAGCAACATCACTTCGAACAACAAATTTCCTTATTTAAAAATGTTTCCCGTTTTTTCTTTTCTTCTCCTCCTCACTAATTAACAAATTACCCTCTAAAATTGCACTTCCTACCTTCAAGGTGGGTCAAAATAAACATAATATTGCTTAAACATAGAGTTTAATTATCTTTTTTATATAATTTTTTTCCCACATAAATAAAAGTTGTTGAACATGTCCTGAAAATTAGTAGTCTCTTTAGGCTTACTTACAACTTTTGATTATAATTAATTTAATGGGAATCACATATTATTAGTTCGTCTTTGAACTAGAGTACTATTTTGATTGGAACAATTTTGCTACTTTAACAATTTTCATACATTCATACGAGTCATGTTATCTACCTACAGCTGTCAATTTTGATAGATATTATCCGACCATACCTATGAAATAAGACCAATAATATAGTAGAATGTTGTCAATGTTGACCGCAAAAAAAAAAAGTTTTTGGTTTCTTAAAGTTCCTTCCTACCAAAATTCTACTTTACACTAGGGCTGCCCTTAGCAGACTTGGGGCCCTGGGCAAACTTCATCAGCGGGGCCCCCAGCCTTCCCCAACCACACAAAAAACAACAACATAGTTTTGTTTACAGTAGTTTGCACCTATATACCACGAGACATCAGGAAATGCCCTAAAAGGCAACACGAAGCCGTGTTTTTATACAGATAAGGGCAAAGGCGGATTCTGGATTTTCGTGAGGGCGCTGGGTGGGCGCGTGGGCGTTCTCACGGGACTGCGCCGGGTGTGGTTACTACCCTTCAGGAAACCCTGACGGAAAAATTCTTCAAAATTTAAGTGGTGATTTAGAAATCAATTTGAAAAATTTGAAACACGTTCTAGTTCATTTGTGATTGATGTTGTTGTTAATCTTTATTAATTAGATTGTGTATCTATCTATCTATCTATCTATCTATCTATCTATCTATCTATCTATCTATCTATCTATCTACATTAGCCTCATGGCTTCTGTGGTGCTGACCGACACCTCACAGCTAGTTTTCAAACTGTTAAAATTCAACAACGCCATAAAACAAATAATATACGGAGGGGGATATTTAAAGTTCAGAAAATGTACAAAAAAAACCAACATGATTTTATTTAAGAAAATGTAAATTACAAAATAACTCTATTCCGTTTATTTAACTATCACGTGATACTAGATTGATTAATTTGTAGACAGGACTGCTCAGAAGTTGGATTTTCCTTTTGTGAATCTTCAAAACCATTTTTCATCTGAAAGAACAAACAAATAACATTTCATTACATCAGTCGAAGTGTACTACAGCGAAATGTCCTAACAGTGGACACCTCGAGGAAAAATAAAATAAAATTCCGTTATTAAAAAGTGTCCGCTATTCAGGTATATATAATAATATATAAAACATATTAGTGCTTGGACCCAGTTTAGTCAATACGAGCTTTATATACCATGTATATTAACTACAACAATCTAATTAAAATACAATCTATACTTACTACATTGAGCAGTATTGTATTCAGGATAATAATTATGACACGTGAGTATATATTGTTCGTAGCTTACTCTACATATTTCATTGTACACGAAACATACCAAATAAAATGAAAAATGAACAGTAGGCCTTCTGTACCGTGGACCTTTATACAGTAGTCCCATGGCTTCTTTGGTGCTGACTGACAGCTCACAGCTGACTTCTAAAAATCAACATTTAGGTATAATACCTAAATGTTGACCATCAGAAGCGACAGCTGCTAAACTAATGTATTTTGCAAATTATATGGTTCGGCGTAGGGATACATAATTTGGTCTGGCAACTTTTCAAAACTGTCACCTGTGAGCTGTCAGTCAGCACCAAAGAAGCCATGGAGCTACTGTAGCGTTTCTAAGTGTCAGATAGAAGGCGCTCCCTATGAAAGTTGGACTGTATAAATGCAGCATACGTACCCCGATCAAAACAATGTCCGCCCCCAGCTTGTCTTTCTTCTTTGCCGGCATGAAGCGTCTGATGAGGGGACTCAGGAGTTTTGGGTCTACCGGGCTCACATCCTTAGTTTGCGTCAACAAGCTGACCACCAAAGACACCAATATGGTGACCACGCAGCCAACCATGTAGTACCACATATAAGATAGCCGATACACGCCAAACACCTCACTGAAACAATCCAATGTTTCGTTCATATTCGGTAAGTTATTTAATCAAACAACTCGCTAAAACAATCCAATGTTTCGTTCATACTCGGTAAGTTATTTAATCAAACAACTCGCTAAAACAATCCAATGTTTCGTTCATATTCGGTAAGTTATTTAATCAAACAACTAGCTAAAACAATCCAATGTTTCGTTCATACTCGGTAAATTATTTAATCAAATACCTCACTAAAACAATCCAATGTGTTTCGTTCATACTCGTTAAGTTATTTAATTAAACGTTTCACTGAAACAACTCAATTTTTCTTTCATATGCGATAAGTTATTTAATCAAATACCTCACGAAAACAATCCAATGTTTCGTTCATATGCGATAAGTTATTTAATCAAATACCTCACGAAAACAATCCAATGTTTCGTTCATATTCGTTAAGTTATTTAATCAAATACCTCACTAAAACAACGCAATGTTTCGTTCATACTCGTTAAGTTATTTAATCAAATACCTCACTGAAACAATCCAATGTTTCGTTCATATTCGATAAATTATTTAATCAAGCGCCTCACTAAAACAACCCAATGTTTCGTTCAAATTCGATAAATTATTTAATCAAACACCTCACTAAAACAACCCAATGTTTCGTTCATAAGGTATTTAATCAAATACCTCACTGAAACAACCCAATGTTTCGTTCATATTCGATAAATTATTTAATCAAGCGCCTCACTGAAACAACCCAATGTTTCGTTCATATTCGATAAGTTATTTAATCAAGCGCCTCACTAAAACAAGAAAACTTACCCTAATTTTCTGGGTGGAGATTTTGAGAAGTGGAAAACCATCGTATAGGAACAAAAATCACACTCAGATGGTATTCGAACACCTCGCCCCTCCCAACGACAAACTAGGCTATATGAACCTAAAATTTAGTCCGCATGTCGGTTTTGAACTACGACGGGTTCCATGTGTTTTTATGTTTGTTCTTTTAGCATCGTTTATTTCCCGTTCGGGTTGTACGCTTATGTACTTATTACGCTAATGGCTTTAAGGGTTAAGGAGGTTATATTTTTATAGGAAGTTCCCCGCATTTGCATGGAAGGAGAGTGGAAAATCATTCTGGTAAAAACACTCTCAGTACACCCGACCGAGATTCGAACCTTGATCTCCCATGTCATCGGCAATCTAGTCTGCCGCTAAAATAGCGCCTTAGATCATGCGGCCACCAAAGAGGGTAATTTACACGAGAGAGAAATTATTTGAAAATATTATGAAAATACAACTGCCATAAGAATAGCGGTATTAGATGAGAAACTTTGTAAATGAAGATAAAAAGTTGTCATTAAATTCCTGGAGACCCTTGACAGATATTCAACAACTGTTGACGTGACCATGTGAGTAAAATTTAGCTGCGTTTCTACTGGAGTTAAGGCCCTTGGCCCTGTCGAGTGCAAGCCTAAAACATATTTTGTGGGATGGTGGGCGGGAGGATGAAAGGCGTGTGCTGGGGGTCCGGGCTTCAATCCTTGGTCTCAGCACAGATTTATCTGATTACCAAACCCTTCCTTCACCTCTTGACAAGACGTGTATTAATCACAACTTGTGAATGTGTGAAATGCCAGGCCTCCACCGTGGTTCGGATTCCACGTTAAACTGTGGGTCCTCCATTTCATCTCACGGTTACCCTACCATTACACATTAGCGTAAGTGCGTATAACCCGAATGGGTAGTAAGACGCGGTGCTAAGTAATATTATTTACGGATGTATCTCTTTGCCCTGGGTTTCGATGATACATTTTCCTATTTAAATTTTCCCGGAAAGCTTTCATCTCTACCGCCACAGCAATTATTCATCAAGATTGTCTCACGTGTCTAAAGGTACAGTTGTGGTCGAGTTCTGTGAGACGAAGCTGTAAGTACAGCCTTCCACAGATACCGGTTTGGTGGGGAAGGTGAGTCGGTTGGAAGCGATGGCCGCCTGGGCTCCCAGGCTTAACCAGGCCACGAACCCGAGCCCCGACAGACCTCCGATGAAGACTCCCTGAAAATAAAGCGTAGCCGGGATTTATAAATATTGTTCTCACCATTTTCCAAATAGTTTATCTTTTGGTAAGCATTCAATGCACATCAGGACCACCTACCACCACCACCACCTGAGATAGGGTGAAGTGAGGTGGACTGGATAGAACTAACTCAAGATATGGGATAGGGTGTAATGAGGTGGACTGGATAGAACTATCTCAAGATAGGGATAGGGTGTAATGGGGTGGACTGGATAGAACTAACTCAAGATAGGGATAGCATGTAATGAAGTGGACTGGATAGAACTAGCTCAAGATAGGGATAGGGTGTAATGGGGTGGACTGGATAGAACTGGCTCAAGATAGAGATAGGGTGTAATGGGGTGGACTGGGTAGAACTATCTCAAGATAGGGATAGGGTGTAATGGGGTGGACTGGATAGAACTAACTCAAGATAGGGATAGCATGTAATGAGGTGGACTGGATAGAACTAGCTCAAGATAGGGATAGGGTGTAATGGGGTGGACTGGATAGAACTAACTCAAGATAGGGATAGGGTGTAATGGGGTGGACTGGATAGAACTA
>CABFOW010007110.1:11290-26471 GCA_902141385.1 Timema californicum | reverse complement strand
TATTCGAACTCTAACCGTCTCGCCACTGGCGAGATTGACGAGACTAACGCCATAGCCTTCGTGCTCAACAATTCTGGGTTCAAGAATTGTTGATTTAGTCGCTAAACATATTTACATATCGGATGAGACTTAACAGTAAAGTTATTGCATTTTGATTATCTCGGAACATCTCTTAAACTCGGAGCAAAGTAAATTTGATCATAGTAACACTTCTTCAAACAAAGTAAATATTTTCCCGTTAGTGAGAAATATTACTTGAACTCAAGACGTCTTTTGAACATCGAATTTTAAATGAGCTCGTTTTCAAACTTTCTTCAATCAGTTGACCAAACATAATCAAACATCATAATCGAGGACAAAATAAGATCTGATAAAATATTAAGGGGATTCATTCAAAATTTCAAAAACATATAGATATATGTGTTGAGACCATCGAATTATTTAATTTGAGACCCCCCGAATCCTTGAGGATATTCGAGACTTGAAGGTTCGAGAAAATTTCGGACTAGAGATACAAATCCTTAAAGAAAGTCTCTGTTCAATATTTAAAGGGATATTTGTTTAAAGCTCTAATATTGATCATTGGTGGCTCAGAACCAATAGGATCAACTTAAGAACCAGGCCGATACCAGTAATTTAACACTTAATTGAATGTTAGAATGTTATGATCAAGGGGTTATAAGACAGAATTTTAATATTTGTAGTCATTATATTATAATGTATTTCCTCTTATGTTCATAATTATTTACAGTATTCATGATTTGGATTTGAGATTCAGATTTGTAAAATAGTGGATTTGACCAAATTCTAGTATTTTTTTCATTAAATTTATTCGGGGTGTTTAATGTTCACTTTCTAAGCCAACTGATTATATCAACACACAAAAATATCTATGAGCGAGGCTGAAAGGGCCTACCAATTTTGCCAGTCAAGCTATTTTCACATACCTTTCAAGGTTAATTTACATGCCACAATCGACATGAGATAGATGGCTTTATTTACCATCTGAAGTAAATTGTGCTACGGATTTTTATCGCTCAAGAAAAATCCGTTGGCCCCAGTTGGGTTTGAACCCATTTACATAGAGTCCTGAGGTGAGCGCTTTTCCCCAAGACCACCAAGGTTGACCAAATCTAATAGATAATATATATTTTAATAAATAAATATTAATTGCTAAGCTGGTATTATGAAGTTAAAATTATATGAATTGATAGGCTTCTAAGATTTTTGACTGAAAACAACAATTTTGTTTGTTTATAAGAAATACTTTTCATTTTGGTTAGTTTCAACCTAAACAAATTAAATATATTCTATTATAAGTACAATCTATTTTAAAATATTTATAGACTATTTTTAAGAAACTTAAGATTCCATTGAAATCTGCTTAAACTGCTATCTTCATCATCCTTAGCGTCTCGTAACATCCATTAGGCGTTCGGGCTATACATCTATGTGCTAATTACTCTAATGTGTTAGGGATAATGAAGGTTGAATTTAGAGGAGTGTACCTGCATTTGCGTGGAGGAACAGTCGAAAACCATTTAGATCAGCAGTCTAGTCTATTGCGAGAGTGACTCCTTAGATCAGCAGTCTAGTCTATGTGCGAGAGTGACTCCTTAGATCAGCAATCTAGTCTATTGCGAGAGTGACTCCTTAGATCAGCAGTCTAGTCTATTGCGAGAGTGACTCCTTAGATCAGGGGTTCCCAACCTTTTTGGCTCACGCCTTGGTGAACTATTTCCATAAATTGTACCCTTATATTAGCAAATTGCTTAATTACTACAGTAGTATTTATTTCTGATTTTTTTTTCGAATTGCAAATTAAATGGACTTATAATGCGGTTTAGAAACAATTTAATAATAAGGGGAATAAATAATTCATACAAAAAAAGTTACAATAAAAACTGACATAATTAATGTATTTGTTACTTTATTAATAACTATAAAAACTATTTTATGTTTGAAATTTAAATAATTTTCTCAAGTTCAAATATATAATAAAACCGGAACTGCCCCTCACCATATAATTGAATTAATTTCACAACTTTTGACTGATCTTTTATCTCACACTGCTGGCATTTATAGCTCTTTTCGCAACTTTTAAAATATTTTCACGTACCCCCAAACGTCCTGGCACGTACCCTAGGCTGAGAACCGCTGCCTTTGATCATACGGACACCGAAGCGGTTGCTATGTTCAATAGATCTATTAAATAATGTATGTTGACTTTAAAAAAATTTAAAGTACCTATTAAAATATTAGCACTTCAAAATTTAAGTATGGTCTTTCAGTAGAAATTTCGGTTGATCTAATTTATTCATTGACAAAATTGGTTACCACTTCTACAGGAACGTAAGCTTATCAACCTTAGTAAGGAAATTTAAAACTATTTCAACCAGATGGTGTTGTGGGGACGTCCCATTCGACTGTGTGGTGGGATTACAGCAGTAAGTGTCGATAACAGCTTGGACAGTGTTTATCGTCCGCTACTAGCAGTTCGTGCTACTGAGCTGCATGCTAGGATTGCAGATGAGGGTCAACATACTCCTGGTAGGAAGGACTGGAACTATTATTAATACCTTACTATGCTGTAAAGCTACAGTTAAATAATGATAACTCTCATAAATTATCATCAAAATCCTATATTTAATTTCATTTATTGGAGATATTTAACGTGCACCTTCTGAACCGATTGATTTTTACCAGTTCACGGGAATTTCTATGAGTGAGAGCGAAATGGCCTACAAATTTTTTTTCTGGAAAAGGTATTTTCACATGCCTGCCAGGGTTCTTTTACATTCCACAATTGACTTGGGACCTACGGTCTTAATTCCCCTCCAAAGGAATTTGGGTTATGGATTGTTATCACTCAAGAAAAATTGGTCAACTCATGCTGAGCTAGAACCCATGAATATCAGGTCCTGAGCCAAGCACTTTACCCCAAGACCACAGAAGTCAACCACAATCCTAGTGTATTCATTCAGATTTTAAGTCCCGCATTCGTGGCCGCATGCTTCAACGCAGGGGTCGGCAACCTTTTTGATATCGCGGCACGGGCTGTATGGGATTTAAAAAATTGTGGGTTGGTTTGAAAAAAAAAATTAAGCAACTAATTTCAACTTTAAATTTATAATGTAGAATTGAATCATTAGTTTATTTTTATGAACACGATCGTTTGTTTGAGACATTTTTTGTGGGACTGATAAAAACAGTCAACCCAGCCCGTAAGACATTGGTTGCTGACCACTGGTTTGACGCATCGCTCTCGCACTAGACTGTATTGCTGGTGATAGAGAGATTAGGGTTCAAAACTCGGTTGGGCATACAGCAAGTGGTTTGCTCTAAATGGTTTTCCATTTCTACTCAATGCAAGTTCTGGTACATGTATACTAAATTCAACCTTCCTAATTTGTACATCATTAGGGAAAATGTGCGGATAACCCGAAAGAGGTGGCAAGAAACTATACTCACAAAACATTTCTTGAGATAATTCTGAAACAAACAAATACAATCATGAATAGGAACCAGGAGCTGAAACAAACTTTATTGTTGAATAATAAGTATTTACCTAAATATGTTTATAGACAAAACGTATCTTACTACAGTTCGTGCAACCCAAATGTTTATACTAAGGGAGTTGAAATGAAAATATAGAATCGAGAGGAAATTGCTCGCGTTCACATGAAGGGCAACTTGTCAACTATTTATAAAAACACGTTTATTACATCCAGACATAATTAGAGTTCAATATCCCCGTCACAAACCAGATAAGGTTGGCACTTATACCCGCGTGTCTTTGAGTGTTATGATCAAATTAACCGAGCTGTGGTGGGTTAAAAGCATTTAATCCGTCACATTGTGGTTTAATCAATTCTTACTAAGCCACCATACGAACATTATCCCAACACCATCTAAAACTGTCTTCGACTCACCATTTATTCTTGATTGATCATCACAACGACCGCAGATATTCTGCCTAGATGAAGCTGCCACCAGCTATGAGAAGTTCAAACAGAGCGTCTTGTTCGTCTGTCTTCAAAAGCTGGAAGTTCTAGTGCATGCACGCAACATGTGGTACCGATGACGGGACCAGCCCATTCTCAGAGCTACCAGGCCTCTTTGGAGGAGAAGCTATATTCCCTTCCTCTCCCCTCCTTCCTCTCCAGCACCTTTTGATCGTATGTATTGTAATGTATAAAAATCCTTGTTACACACCCGTATTATCCACGCCTGGAGAAACTCTTGACGCCTGCAAACCACCACCACTACTAGACTAATCACCATGCAGGAACGAATGTGCTCGCTGGCACGACGCAGAAGGGCTGCGACCAGTAACTGGTTATCGTATCATCTACAAAAACCCATGTTCGTGTTAAAATATTTAATTTACTACTTTAACTATGTATCCACCCTGCTGAGGTAATCTTGCTATCAAGTAGGGTTAATTCATTTTTAGTATCTAACTATAATAACTATGCAGTGACATTTATAGCACTGAGCTTTACTAAGCTCCGGCAATCTTTTAAGAGCTGTTTGACGCTCTTTAGTACTTACAAACTGGCTTTATTTTGTATTTAAGTATGAACATAAACATACGGGGATATCAGGTGGCTACGAGTGGCAGTTGATGTCATTTTATCTTAGCCCATATGGCTCTGTTCTCGTGTGTTCTAGTTTGTATTAGAGTTGTCTCTTTATTACGTTTGTTGTAGGGTTATTATTCCCCAGTAACCATACTGAGCACTCTGTATTATTGTATTGAGTGCCCGGAGCCCTTAAGGCGTTTTCTGGAAAACTCTGTTAGTGAGCCTTTCCACCACTTTAATTTTTTTTATGTGTCTCTTTGTAGGAGTCGTTTCCTGTGTAGTCTATTCTAATGTAGGGCTTTCCTAACTAGGATTAGGTTTCTCGACTGTCTCTTTATAGCCCTTGTTGGATCCGTGTATGCCTTGATTGTTTATGTTTATATATTATTTTATAGTGATCTCCTTTTTATAAGTTAAGACTATATTGGTGTTAATAACTCCTGGCACCATAATGGAACATACTTGTACAAGTGGTTTGTATACCTTACTAACAAACAATTATTTATTTCTCAACCGTATGACAGCTAAATCGGACTTTGATCTCCATCTCTCTCATACTCAGTAGTCTATGTCTTCTTGTGTTGTTAAGGGGGCCGTGTCTACGTATTGTCACGTATTTGATACAGACGAAAATATAATTGTAAATTGACATCAATTATCCTTTGTAAACTCAATTTTCTTGTACAGTACATTAAATTTATCTCCACAAAAACTGTTTTCTCTTCTACGTATACTCCATACCTTCTGCTGGTTAAACCGTTGGTGGGACTGTATGGTTGCCGCTGCACCCCTAATAGTCCAGCGGGGCAAAACTATTTACTAAGCGTCATTTAAAAAATACATATTTCCGACATTCGAAATGGTGAATAAGATGTTTAAATAGGTAGGTATCGCAGGTACCGAAAGTACACGGCATTCATCTTGTAAGCCAGTCATGGTGTTGCCTGAAAGGGCCGTGGATTGATTCCTCAATTAAGGAAATATTGCCTTTTACTTTACCTCACCCCCTCGGTGAGAGAAGTATTGTGATCTTATGAGAAATTGAAATCGAGATTTTGATAAATGTCGATGTTTCATGACCCCCTGACCAAAAAAGTATTTTTAGCAATGCCTTTTTTTCTGTGTCTTCCTGTGTCTGTTTCTTGGTCTAGATCTGAAAACATTTTACTGATTGGGCTAAAACTTGATATCTAGGGTTTTTATAAGGTTCCTCCAAGGAAATTTTGGAATTAGATATTGCTGAAGGATAGAAATAAAAACATATTTTCTCAAAATATGCTTTTATAGTTTTGATTAAACTTTGTATATAAATATTGTTTAACATATTAAACTAAATGGCAACTCTCATTTTCCCATGAAAATTAATTTTAAGGTAATTTACATAAGCAGGGATGTCCAATTTTGATAATATCTTCGCAACTATTTGAAATAACTTACCTCTGTAAAATTGTTTTACTATTGAAAATTAAAAATATTTTATTTGTAATATGTTTTTTTATAAAACCAGTAGTTCCTGAGCAATAAGCAAATATAATAATTTTTTTTCTTTCTTTGGTGGAAGATGTTCCTCTTTTCTAAATGTTTCTATAAGAGTACTTATTATTTCATTTATGCTCTTTGGTGGAGGGTTTCTGCAAAAATGTATGTTATTTAATTTCACAAATCCAACAAGTTTTTGGTAAATATTTCTGTTTTAAGATAAAAGAGAATGTCTGTGCGTTGAACCATACAATGTATTTCTCTATCACAGTACATTTTAGGGATTCAAACATATATGTTAATTATGAAAATGTAATAAGAATAAGTAAGGTATAATTTAGAGAAAAGTATCAACATTGCTTGGAGTGAGAGTGGAAATCAGTTTAGGTAAAACCACCCTCATTATACCCTGCCGGAACCTGAGCCCCCAACCTCTGTGTAACCGACCTACCAAACTAGATGGCCTTGATATTTAGACTGTGTCTTTATGGTAGTAGGAACTCAACAGTTCATTGCCACACTTAAAAAAGTACGCCACTTATCCCTATCTTGAACTAGTTCTAGCCAGTTCAACTCACTACACCCTAGCTCTTTCAGGTCCATTCTAATGCTATCTTCCCATCGATGTCTAGATTTTCCCAATAGTACCTTTTTAAACAATCTTATTTAAGCAAATGCGTGTTTCTCATAAATTATGCAACAATAATATTTTTGTAAGTGCTATCCCATTAGTAAGCTTTTCAAACGCTGAGCCAATGAGAATCCTGCTCCGTTCCTTGTGTTACTGGCCTGATATTTAGAACAGACGAGACATAATTATTGATACCTTTAATTATGAGCTAGTCTTGTTGGAACTAATCTAAGTAATTATAAAATAACGACAATAGTAAAAAATCTCACACATTTTTACAAGTGTGGTAGCAACTATTGCCTAGTGTAGCAGAAAAACTGATACCTGTGGTTTTGCCAAGGAATAGCAAGTGGCAAAAAATCCTAGTTTTGGCACAGAATACAACTATGGATTTCTGTTCTTTTTGTATTCCCTCACAACCATTGAGCCAGGGATTGTTGGCTTTAGAAACATTTCTCAGCAGTCAAAGGGTCAGAGAGGAAATATCAGATGTCTTTAGTCAACTACTAAGACTTTAATGTACAAACTTTGTTCCAATTTTATATGCGCTCTTTTGAGCTCCATTAAAAATACCCATAGGAAGCCATTTTATGTTTTAGACATTGTTTCTGCTTGTACTCTATTTTATAACACTGCTAATTGTTTAAATAATTTTAAAAATTGACTCAACAAAATTCAACCTATTATTGTATTTATTGTTCGATACCGTTGCTCAGTTGGTAGCATGTTTGTCAACTGAGTTGAGGTTACCGGGTTTGATTCCCAGAATGGCTGAAAATTTATCATTGATGAAAGTATGGGCTTACCCTTGGAAATTAATAAGTTAATAGCCAGGAACTAGACGTTGTCCCTGTCCTAGTCTTAAGTTAGATTGTAAGACATATGAAGCTACGACAGGTCTAACAAGTCGGTAGTGGGAAATATATGGCTTGAATAAAAAACTGACTCAGGCCATTGGCTGGAAACAGTAATGAATGTAGTTTTATTTACTAATTTATTTTATTGATACAAATATATACTTGATTTTAACATTATTTAGAAACACTTTGACAGTGATATATACTGTCGTGATTGAGATTCAAGATTATTTTTAAGTGAAATAGATGTTTTATAAGGAACCTGTTTTTTTTTTGTAAAAAATCCTGACAAGAAATACTGGAGTTGTTAATGGGGGGAGAGGGGAGACATGTCTCAGCTGATAATATACTCAAAAGAGGTATTGTTAATACCGCAAAATAAGTGTTTTATTCAGAAAACTGAAAATCCACGATTGGAGCAATGCACAAATGATTTGGTGACTCAGTTATATGACTTCTAGAACCAATTCCCTCATCTTAACATTGGTGTCATTCAGTTGGTACAACATTGTTCTTATTTTCTTAATTAAAATGAAAATGGCTTGTTCTGTCGTCACTGTCCTCCAACTCTCCCAATATTTAAGAGCCCGTGACGTATATGAATATTATTACTATTAGCACCGCGTCTTACTACACGTTCGGGTTATACGCACTTTACGCTAATGTGTAATGGTAGGGTGATTGTGAGATGAAATGGAGGACCTACAGTTTAACGTGGAATCCGAACCACTGTGGATGCCTGGCATTCCCCACATTCACAAGATGTCTTGTCAGAGGTGAAGGAAGGGATTGGTGATCAGGTAAATCTTTGCCGGGACCGAGGATTGAACCCCGGACCCCTAACATAGAAGTCTGACACCTTACCCCTAGACCACCAGGTCACCCGTTTATGAATAAAAGGTCGTGTTTTTGGTACCGTATTTAAAGTGTAATTAATTGAGCTCCTTGCGAGGCTGAATCATTTTCCCCGCCATTAAGTCACTTGATCTTCCGAGTTGTCTCACGTCGAGTACATTGTATCTAACACGAGTATGATATCCATTTGAACTCCATCAGAGCAGGGGAAAGGTCTGGCAACCCGCCAGACTAGCTCTTCCAAGTTGACTAGGGGCAATACAGTCCCTTGTTCAAGACCAGGGGGAGAGAATGATTGTATGGTTGTAAACAAGGTTCAAGTATCGAATTTAAGCGGAGGTTAAAGTGGTGCTTGGGGGATTTATCGTCTAATATGTAGTTCTCTGAGATCTTTATCCTACAATAAGGACTCGAGATACAAGATACAAGTCGTAGCTACAAGAACGATACTAGCGTAAAAATCTGACACCTTCCTTAGTTTGCTTTCGCATGGTTACACTAATGTTATAAGGATAATGAGGTAGAATTTAAAGGCGGAAAGGGGAAAAGCATCTAGGAAAAAACTCTTTCAGTGTATCTGATATGGATCCAAATTCCAACCAACTATTTAATAAAAGAACAGACCAGATGAAGATGATGACTAAACCAGCGTGCCCATAAGTACTGGTATCATTCCAGTTGTTGGTGCTACAGGAGGAACCTACTTTATCCGGCCCTCATTCATCTGGACTGAAATTTTGCATTAGTAGTTTTTTTCTGTAACACATTTTTATGGGATGAATAATTGGCGTATTAAAAAAACTCCCTTCAAATCCATTAATTAATTAGGATACTGTAGTCGCAAGGTGAGTACGGTACTGTACTGAACTACAACTGTACTGAAAAAGTAGTCCAAAACTGTATTCATTGGTACATAACTGTATTTAGTACTGTATTGTATGGTATAACTTGGTCGGAGCTAGAACTGTGTTCTGCCAATAAACGTCTGCTCACTTATTATTATTAGCACCGCGTCTTACTACTCGCTAGGGTTTACGCACTTACACTAATGTGTAATGGTAGGGTGATTGTGAGATGAAATGAAGGACCTACAGTTTAATATGGGATCCGAACCATGATTGAGACCTGGCATTCCACACATTCATAAGTTGTGATTAATACACGTCTTGTTAGAGGTGAAGGAAGGGTTTGGCAATCAGATAAATCTGTGCCGGGACCGAGGATTGACCCTGGACCCCCAGCACAGAAGTCCGACACCTTACCCCTAGAACCACCAGGTCACCTTCATCTGCTCACTTGTAAAATGTTTCAAGTATTTAATAATTTGCTATTGTGAAAATAAACTATGAGTTGTAGTAATATATATTGTTTTAATACAATTTTTCTATGATTTCTGTATTTTAATTTATTTGAATAGTACCCGGTCCCAGTTAGGCTGGATGAACAGTGTTCCACTGTACTGTGTTCCAAGTTGTGAAATAAGGGTGCTATTTGGTGCACGTGGTCACAAATGTCACTGTAAAAATCAACTAATTGAACTATACCCTTATCGATGGACACGCTGGATGTGGCGTCAAACTCATCTGGACTGTATTTTCCACATGTGGTTAAATGTAGGCTTTCAAATCTCCCCTACATGCTAATGGCTACACTTCCCCTAAGCCCCTAGGTTCATTAATACCCCTCAGATTGAGTTGTTAATAATCAATGGTTAGGCGGACTAAGACGTAAACTTTGTTTGGTATAATGTCCTGTGATGAGAAGGTTAGAGTTCAAATCTCAGACGAGTTGCCTGAGATTTTTTTCATGAATGATTTTCCACTTTTATCCAAGCAAATGTGGGAACATTTACTTTAAATTATAGTGGTCAGAGCTCCTGGCTACAGATCCAGAAGTTCCGGGTTCAATCAATGGCACTTCCATATTCTCTGTGAAGCAGTGATTCGGGAACGGAGTCAACTCAACCTCATGAGGACAAAAGAGATATTTGAAGAAAAAGTAAAGGCTCCTGTCTAGAAAACTGAGATTGATGGGTGGATGGTTCGTTGTATTGACCACATGACACCCTATATGAAAAGAAGTTGACACTATATTCTCCAGCAGACGGTGGTCACTTGGTCAGTATAGTTTGATTGTAGACTGACGCCATTTCTTTTTTACCCCTACTCAACAATAGCCCGGTAGGGTAGTAAAGCACGCTGAACCAAAATTAACACACATGGTCCTAAAATGTATAATTTGAAAACATAAATAAAATACTACGCTGTAATTAGCTTGAATTAATAATGGGAAACTATATTATGTTAAAGCAACTCTTTAGTGCATTTGGTTGGGATTGACTTTTGACCTTTTGGAGTTGATGACATGATATAATTATATATAGCCCCTAAACCAAGGCAATGTTTATTTTAATTTCTTGCGTTTCACTAATGGCTTCATAACATCACTCAGCATGACGGACACTAACAGGGAACACCTTTTAAATGAACTATCCTTCTCTATCCACTCAACATACTACAACAGTTTCTGATGACCTTAATTTCATGAAAAAGGGGAGGATATGTTGACTGAAATAGGGTGAATATGAATTTTCAAAGACCTCTTAGCTTAATTGTTTCTTTGAGAATCAAATAAACAAATCTATTATTATTATTATTAANAATCAAATAAACAAATCTATTATTATTATTATTATTATTATTATTATTATTATTATTATTATTACTAAGCTATTACTATTAATTATGTTTTTCCCATCGGTGTCTTAGTACTCTTTCAAGCTACTCGCATAAATAAATTACGCTAAATTATCAGGGAGGAATAAGGTAGCATTTCCTTAAAAATGTACCAGAATTTGTTTGGAGAGAGAGAGAGATAAATAAAACCTTTAAGAATAACAACCCTCAGTGCACCAGAATGGGATTAAAACCCCGATCACTCTGTCACCAGCAATCCAGTATAATACGAGAGTGACGCATTAGATCATGCGACCACCAATGTGGGTTAGTTTGGATCTAAATGTATAATGCTTTTTACTATTAAGGGTATTGTGAAACTTATAAACACTGAATATATCCATGACTAACAAACTTACTTGCACTTTATGAACCAGTTGATTATGCTATAAAATTATTATTATTATTATTATTATTAGCACCACATCTTACTACCCATTCAGGTTATACGCACTTATGTTAATGTGTAATGGATATTGGGGTGATTGGGAGATGAAATTGAGGATCTAGAGTTTAACGTGAGATCCGAACCACGATAAAGGTCTAGCATTCCCCACATTCACAAGTTGTGATTAATACACATCTTATCAGAGCTGAAAGGTGGGTTTGGAAATCAGATAAATCTGTGCCAGGACCGAGTATTGAACCCCGTACCTCGAGCACACCTTACCCCTAGACCACCAGGTCACCTTATATTATAAAAAAGTAGCCGAAGTACCTAGGGTATAACGCTTTCTTTACTTCAAACAGACCTAAAAAATATCTTAATTTTATTTTTTCTGACCAAGTTTTTATTAAATTTAAAAAATCTAGTTAAAATTTTAAAATCAAGCCTTCTAGGTGCACATGTATATGATCAGGGGTGGCTAGTTATTATATTTCAGCTCTTTGCGTGGGTTAGATATCATGCAATGTTCATAACAAATAAACCAACTATTAATTTTATTAATTAATATGGATTATCCTGCTTTGATGGTTGCGTGGTCTAACGCGCTACTTTCGTGTTGGACTAGAGTGCCAAAGATGGTGGAGATCTGAGTTCGATCCCGGTCGGGTGCACAGAGGGTGGTTTTTATAAATGATAGTTCACCCTCTCTTGGCGTATAGCCCGAACGCGTATTAAGACGTGGTGCTTAAAAAGATAAACCACCTCGGTGGCGTAGTTAGCTAACGCGCTAGTTTAATGTAGACTGCCGAGGCAGGGAAGATCGAGGTTCGAATCTCACTCGGGTGAACTGGGATGGTTATACATAAATAGTTTTCCACTCTACATCCACGCAAATGCGGTTTCACTTCCTCTATATTCAACCTTCCCAAATCCTAACCCATCAGCGTAATTAGTACTTAAGCGTATAAACCAAACGGGTAGTAAAACACGGTGCTAAGTATTATTTATTAAAAATAAATATAGTTAACTTAAAAACTACTATTACCGGACAGATTACTAATACCTCAGTATGAACGGGGAAACCCCAATTTGGACAATTATACATCTTTAGGTGATGCCAGTAATCGAACTCAGCAGTCTAAGCTCAGTAGATAGATGTACTACCGAGAGAGTTAAGGAACTCGACTTAAATAACCTGTTACTACTTACTACTAATTCCAAAGTTGGCCCGATCAGTCCAAGGCGTTGGACTCGTACTGTACTAGGTCACCGTTAAAGAAGGGGTAAGGGTTTGAATCCTATTCTTAATTCTTACCTAAGCTTTATTTATGTTGTAAAAAGATCTAGTTTATTATTATTTTATTATTAATACGTAGTAGTGTTAATAATAAAATAAGTAGTAGTAGTAGTAGGTTCGACATTAATGAGTCATTTATTATAAATTGTTGAGATTGGGAGGCAAACTAATAATAAATGCACCCAAGTTAATGTAAAGACGAGCTGGGAAAATTACAGTAATAAATCACATTTGGTATATCACCCCTATGCATCCCTACAAAATCACAACCTTGACCTACCCTTCACTGGCAATCTAGTCTATTACAAGAGTGATTATGTCTTAGGCCATGTGATCACTGGTGTGGTGTCAAATCTACACACACGCGCGCGCGCGCACACACACACACACACTCAAAAACACACACACGTAAACACACACAAAACCAGGACAACACAACGTGCAATTATTTCAGAGCATACCTATAAATAAAAATAATTAAATAATTATTTTAGCTTGATTCATTACAACATGTTTTAAACCGCACTGAGCTTTCGAGCATTTACAATTATTTGAAAAAAATACCTGGCTAATTAATCATGGCTATATAATATATTGGTAATAGTAGTATTAGTAGCTAATAAAATTTTAATGAGATTGATGCCTTATGGAGAATAAATAATTGGAGATCATCAACGTAAATTTCGATGAAATGGATCAACAGCGGGTCATATTTTTACTATTTGGCAAATATTATAAAATAAGGTTGGAATACAACATTAGGACTCACTAATAATTTATACATAGATTTAAAAAATATCTATGATACAGCTAAAATAAACAAATTATGTGAAATGTTAGTTAAGTTTGTGATATCTAAATAACACTTCCTAAGCAAAGTGAGATATATTTTACTGATATTAGCGGCAGAGTACGGGTCGGATGTCACTTATCAGATACTTTCAAAATACATAATAGATTGAAACAAGGAAATGCACCTTCCGCACTACTTACTCAAACTATACTTAGAGTATGGTATTTGGGTAATGCAAGAGAGTAGAGAAAGGTTGACATTAATATGGTAAAATGCAGCTACCAGGTTACGTATATGAGCTATCTTTGTTTGGCAATAGTAAAGAAACTGATGCAAGAAATAATACAAAATAGAAAAAATTACTTGAAACTAGTAAGGAAATAGGTTTAGAAGTGGATACTGAAAAGACTAAGTATATGATAACACAGAGAACAAAGATTTGGGATGATAATTTTGAGATTATTGTGAACAACTTATCATTTGATAGAGTAAATTAGTTTAAATATTTAAGAATAATTTTAATTATTAATAACGATATTAGATTTGAAATTAGGAAAATAATACAGTCGGGAAATGTCTGCTATTACTCGGTCAGTAGGTTGTTGACATTTCACCTGCTGTCTATGAATGTAAAACTCACAATACACAAAATGAACCGTTAAACACCTTCAACTTTAACCACTAGAGGCCATAACAGGGGGGAAATATGTTCCATAAAACAAATTTAACCTGCAAAATAAATCTTCTAGTGAGAAATATCTGGTGCCTACAATGAACGATTTAAATCACATAATTAACTAAGTGTTCAAACACCCAAACCCACTATAGGCCTTTAATATCTAAGTATTTATCCAAATATAAAGGGTTTATATTTTTCCATCTGAATTAATAGTCAACCATGATAGGTGAGAGCCAGATTTATATAGGTATAGTTGATGGATACAAGGAGGGGGAAATCATTATATTAGAAACATAAATCACGTTGCGAACACGTGATAGAAGCATGATTTTCTTAGGAACAACCGTTGTAATCTTGTCACGTTATTCAGGAAATTCGGTGGTTTGGCAGAGTAGATCGAGTGATGTTACCGGCCAACCCCAGCTAGGCCAATCAGCGTAGGCCTTAGTTTCCTCGAGCAGTGTCTCACTGATCATATTTTCAAAGGTGTGTCTGTCTTCACTTCAGAATAGAATTTGGTGTGAATCAATCGTGTGATGGTTGTCGGCCGTGGGACTATAGCGAGTAAAGAACATACAAGGTTCTGTAGATTATTGATATTGAAGGATGTCTATGAGTATCGGCACTATGCATTGTAATTATATTGATTTGGATTAATCTAAATTATGTAAAAAGTCATGGATGAAGGTAATTTTTGTTTAAACTAATATATGTAGAGTATCCTTTTATGATTCATCCACGAAGAAACACGCGCTTCTCAGAAACAACGTGAAAAGGATTTCACCCCTAAAATATGTTTTTTACACCATCTTTCCTGGTAAAAGAACAGCTACGTCAATTCTTGTTAAAAGGAACAACTTCATAGTATTTGGCAGAAGACG
>CABFOW010007110.1:0-10318 GCA_902141385.1 Timema californicum | reverse complement strand
GTCTTTTCCCCACTCTTTTCACCTTATCATGTGCGAATTTTGATGCATGTAAATACGGGTTACCTGGTCTTGATAAAATGACTTCTATCTATCATACTTGTTGGCTAATATACTGTATCTGTTCGCGGTCTGAGGACCGTGCTACTTTTCAAACGTTAACACTAGGTCTACGCCAGTTCATCCATCAATTGATATAGAGTTTTTACTTCTTGGCAATGTTTATCATAAATTGAAAATAAATAAAACTGGTTTACATCCAATGTCCCGTAGAGGACAGAATATGGAGAAAATCATTTATTAGATGACATGAAACAAGACAAAGAATTTATCGATACACAACACTATTATGGATAAAGAAGGCTTTGACCAACATCCAACTGAAGTATCTGTTGATTCTAATCAAGCAGAAAAACCAAGGCAACCTACGAAAATACCAGCCAAGTCAGCTTAAAGGATTAAATATATTTTCACAACATTTATTTAATTAGTGAAAATTCAGACTAAGTTTAGAATACGGAAGGATCAGCGGAAAGACAGTCCATTTTCACAAATTTTAAATTACACTTGAATGATTTTTATCAAATATATACAGTATAACTACACAGTATATATACAGTAAACAGGGTGCTCAAAAACTCATAGCCCAAACTGCACATATAGCTTGTTTGAACTAAAAGTAATACAAAATCCTTATACTCTTACATCCGGAAAACTATGCTAATATCATTAAATTGTGTTCAAAGTTTCAGCGTATAGCGTTGGGAGAGCAAAGCTACTCAAGCATGCATGTACAACAGGTTGCATAGGAGTTAGGATCAGCGCACTGCACATGTAATAATAGCAATCACTTCCTGTGATGTCGGACCGTTAATGATGACCCTCAAAACGTATTTACACTTATAAATGGACTGGTGTGTTGTTTACTATTAATATTGTGTTATGTTCTGCTGCCGTGCTCTAAGATGTCGAGTTGTGCAGTGCCACGCACCTAGCTCCTATGTTTAATGATTACCCTCAAAACGTATTTACACTTATAAATGGACTGGTGTGTTGTTTACTATTAATATTGTGTTATGTTCTGCTGCTGTGCTCTAAGATGTCGAGTTGTGCAGTGCCACGCACCTAGCTCCTATGCACACGCATGCTTGCACAGTTTTGCTCTACCGTCGCTATAGGCCGAAACATTGAAAACCATTTAATGGTATTAGCTTAGTTTTCCGGATGTAAGTGTATAGGAATTTTATATTACTTTTGATTCACACAGGCTATATGTGCAGTTTGAACTACGAGTTTCCGAACACGCTGTATATACAGTATACATACATAGGGCGTTTGGGTAACACACGCAATTTAAACTTTCATTATCTATTTCTCTTGAATAACAAATATCGCTCCGACAACTAAAAAATAGTTAAATGCTAATCCCGGTAAACTTGTTGGTGCCGGGTACCAGCCCTGACAAGATCTAACCTGCTTTCACTGTGAACTGTCCCATCTGTAAGCACACTCTCATTGTTGACCCAGGTAATCGCCGATCAGCGTTGGTAATCAGAAAGTAGGACACTTGCTTTCTTTATGTACACACCTTAAGTTGTGCAAAGCTAATATTGTACAATCGTTGGTGTTAACACGACACCACCTTTATTCTTCTACAATACTTTCTATTTTACAATAAGTCGTGTCATATGTACTGGGTTGAGGTCGTCGATTTTCGTGGGCTATGAGTAGTAAAATACGGTGGGACCAACAACCCTCACGTGGACTTGACAATGTTTTTCTCCTGGCTTTATCATTTGGGTAACACACGCAATTTAAACTTTCATTATCTATTTCTCTTGAATAACAAATATCGCGCCGACAACTAAAACATAGTTAAATGCTAATCCCGGTAAACTTGTTGGTGCCGGGTACCAGCCCTGACAATATCTAACCGGCTTTCACTGTGAACTGTCCCATCTGTAAGCACACTCTCATTGTTGACCCAGGTCATCGCCGATCAGCGTTGGTAATCAGAAAGCAGGACACTTGCTTTCTTTATGTACACACCTTAAGTTGTGCAAAGCTAATATTGTACAATCTTTGGTGTTAAAACGACACCACCTTTATTCTTCTACAATACTTGCAATTTACAATAAGTCGTGTCATATGTACTGGGTTGAAGTCGTCGATTTTCGTGGGCTATGAGTAGTAAAATACGGTGGGACCAACAACCCTCATGTGGACTTGACAATGTTTTTCTCCTGGCTTTATCATATGGAAATCCCTCACGTGGTACGCTCAGACGTAGATTTGACGCCGCAGCGCCATTCTGTGCACGTGGCTGAAGCCAAACAGACAAGGGCCGGCTTACGGGTCTACATTAACATTCCCCCTTATCTCGACGCTATAACGGAAGGTCATAAGGGTTCGTGGTACTATCTCGACATTAAGCAGACGTGCGGTCATTTGGCATGCTTAACGGTGCAGGGCCTGGCTCCTTTTGCTAAGACTGGAAAAACGGCCTTATCTCAAAACTAAGGCTGGTTTCACACCAACGAGTCCCGAGTCCCGAGTCGAGTCGAGTCTGACTCACCAATTGAGACAAGTACATATTGTATGTGATAGCACAATAGAGGACCAATACCTTTCACACCGGCGAGTCGAGTCACCCAAAGTCACCTCGAGTCTAGCCAAGATTAGCTGAATATAGATGAGTCAGTGACCATGATGCGGCAAATTACAGATTTAATCAGTCCAGCCGAGTCAAGTGTATTATTTCCACGTGCTTTCCAAGTCTAAGAGCATGGAAACTCGATACCTAATTGTTCTCGTCCAAGAGCTTCCTTCGAGCTATAGCCCGTTCCATCCTAAACATTGGGATATACATACAGTTTCCGCTATTTGGAAACAAATGTGATAAGTTACCAAAGATGCATCGTTTCACATTAAGTGGTTGAATCCACACTAAACGACGTCTTTATAGACGTCTACACCAGCGTCCCCATACAATTGTATTTATAAAAACCTCTAGGACTGCACCCATCTTGCATGAGCTCTTTGATCAAACTAGTGGACTTGATGACTCTTCTCAGCTGTGTGAAAGTACTTGACTCAAGAGTCAGATTGGACTCGACTCGACTCGGGACTCGTTGGTGTGAAACCAGCCTTTGTATGCACACAGAGGAGACAACTTCCTACTCTTGAAAGCTAATGTTGTTACTTGGACAAGAGATGGTGTTGAAATACTTTTTCATTTCGAGTATTTAGCATATACTGTATTTTTAAAATCAAGATCATATCTTTTTTTATTTCTAGCACCACGTCTTATCACCCTTTCGGGTTATACGCACATGCACTAATTACGGTAATGTAGTAGGAATAGGGAAGTTTGATTACTGAGTGAAGGGTACCCGAATTGGCGTGGAGGAAGTGGGGGAAATCCATTTCGGAGATAAACACCTTAAATGCATTCTACTGGGATTCTAACCACGATATCACCATCACCGGCATTACTTTCTATTGTGAGAGTGACGCCTTAGACCAGGAGTCTTGAATCCAAGGACCATGGTCTAATTTTTGCCCGCAATAATAATTTTTTTGGCACACTGGCTCATGAACAATATAATATTATTTCAAGAGGAAAATAAATGACAAATACAAAATATATATTTTATATATTCAACTAGTGAAAAAAAACATATTTTACGTTATTTTATAAACGATTTTTGCTCTTTACGTGAAGAAAAGTATTGTTTTTTTCTCTATACAAATTAACTTTAAAATTTGAAGTTTGAACCATCAAATGACAACTATGTTAGACAAGACAAATCGTGCTACCTTGTGCTATGAACAATTTAAAAAAAGTAAACCAATAACAAGAGAGCATACTTCACAAGAAATACAAAATTTCACCTGTCGGAGACAATCCTGATCACTAATATGAGTATAAGAATGAGCTGATACGAATATTTTAATAGGTATTCAATCAACCAACAAGAGAAAGATATTTAGCCCTTGGACCTTACAAGGTTGACGATCCATGCCTTAGACCATTCAATTACCGAAGTGGTTCAAATACTTATTAAGGGGGTAGTGTATTGGGGGTTAAACTGACAGGAAATGTATCAACATTCACGTGGATAATGGTATAGGAAATCTCAGTGGAAAGTGAACTGCTTGTCTAAATCTTTTTTGACTCATTCATCATGTCACAATATGGGTGTAAGGAGATTGACCTCCTACAGTTCAGAGTGAGGCACCTGCTGGATATAGGAGGTGGGCTACTTTTCTGTGAGCCACCCTGTATATTCTCAAACTGTATGATCACCTATATGGGCGTATGTCAGGCATTGTTTTTACTACACCACAACTACCCAGCAATACTACCTAGAAGATTTACTAATGGGTCATCAAGATTAACTTTTAAACATTAAGTAAATATCTTCGTCAGAGCCATCTGGAATTGAACCAGGCTCCTCCAGAACTTTGGTTGACCCTACGAGGAACAGGTATGAAGGAAGTGAGAGCATCGTACCTGCGATATAGATTAGCCGCAAGGATATTGTACATGATATTGATCTGGAAGGGTTTTGGTTCAATTCTGATCAACAGGTCTGAGGCTAGTTATTAATATTGTGTTTATACACCCCCTCTCTAAGGAACTAACAATTTCATGGGAAGTTCAACTGTGCACTAGCGTGATTAACTTTGAATAGGAAGACCTGGGTTCAATTCTTGAGCAGGTGTATTGGAGGTGGCATTCTTCTAAAAAAGGTTCTCAATTTTATCTCCAGGACCACCTTATCATTTTAAGTTTAATTTTTTCTTATGCTAGATAGTAAAAGTTTCTGATAGCCTACAATGGCACTATAAAATAAACTCCATTGCGTCACACAACCATAGCGTCATTCTTACCAAGTGGCAGGCGTCGGTTGGGTCAGATAGTGCCCACTTCTGCTGATAGTGTGTTTCATGGGATCAGCAAAATTAACTAGCTAACTTTCTGGATATTAATCTCAGTTTTCTAGATAGTTCTCATACTTTTTCAATATTAATATGGCAATATATCATAATTTTAATTTACATCCACTACTGTTTCCCGCCTGGGTCAGTTTTTTTATTCAAGCCATATATTTTCCACCACCAGCTTGATAGGCCTGTCTTAGTTTTGTATATGCCCTAGGACAGGCACTACATCCAGTCCCCGGCCGTTAATTTATTAATGTGAATGGGTAACCTCATATTTTCATCAATGATAAATTTTCAGCGATGCCGGGAATCAAACCCGGGACCCTTAGCTTAGTAAGCAGACATGCTACCGATTGAGTTAAGGTGTTGGATCTATAACATATTACTAATACAAATTATGAAGATTTGACTCTATATTCACGCTCCATCCTTGATAATATCCCGAAATAAGGAAATAGTTTTTGTAACTAATGTATTATGTGATAACGTAATAATTCTTCCAGCCACACTTTTTGAAATTGGCACGTCTTAATCTAGGTGTCTGGTAAAACGATACTTGATTGAAGCTGGATTGTTTTGGTTTTTTATCTGTACAAAATGCACAAAAATTTGTCCAACTGGATGGAATGATTGTGTACTCATAGGACAAATGATAGCTAAACAGGAATTTTAACCATGGTAGGGAAGCTTAACGTGCCATCCAGGATTCACATCCATGTACTGGTGTCATTTTTATATATTCCCCTATTACTTTATCAGAATGTATTCTAAAAAGACGTGTTTTTTTGCATACATTCAATTCCATAGAAATAATCTACTTATAATCCTTTACAAAAACAGAAATAAAATATAATTGGATTATTGTGGTCCAGATTACCTAAGCCCTGGGATTAAATGTGCTTTTTAAATTGGTAATCTAAAATTGTTTGAAGTTCAAAATGTAACACACTAATTAAGCTACACTTTATTCGGTTGATAATTTTATTAATTAGGCATTACTTTATAAAAATAAAAATTTGAAACGGAAATAAAATGATCGGAAAGTGTGGATGGTGTCATGATTGTAAGAAATTTCATCTTTGTGAAGTAATTTATAGATCAACTACAGTCCAATTTTAACTAGAAACAGCCTTTTAGAAAATTCAAGCTTAATTTTTTGCGGCCGCAATTTATGGCATTATACTATATTATTAGTTCGGATAAATTAAAAAATGACGCCTGAAAACTGAAATCGAGCCCGGCTTCGCGCACCAATACTCTACCACTGAGGTATCCGGGTTCACTCATATTTTAAGGCAGAGTCTGTGATGGACGTGTGAATAACATAAGCATAAGACGATCCCTGGATGGACCAGTGGTGGAGCATTGTAAAACTAAGTCCAGAGGTCATGGGTTCAATTTCTATGACCAAGTGTCATTTTTCAATCTATTAGAATGTCTCAGTTACGGTTGTTTACAGTAATTATAATCATTCATCCCCAAAGATTCGTCTTTCATTTATACCTAACTGTATAGCGTTGCTTTCTTCCATATATTTTATTAGTGTTATATTATAGGTATGGATAGTATCCATCAAAAGCGAAAGCTGCAACACATCATGATTTGACGTATGAATACGAGAAAATGGACCTACAGCCCAAAGGGGCTCATCTGACAACCAGAAAATCTACTAGATCAATACGTATTTTTTTTTAGCACACATCTTACTACACATTCGAGTTTTACTCCTATGCAGACCTACTAATTACACTAATGGTTTTAGGGATGAGGAAGGTTTTATTCATGGGATGTATACCCGCATTTGCGTGGAGGTAGAACGAAAAATCATTTTAGAAAAATCAACCTCATTACACCTGAAAAAGATTCGAACCTCGATCTCCCTATCATTGGCAGTCTAGTCTACAGCGAGAGTAATGACTTAGACCATGTGGCCACCGAACCGGCAATGTATTCTTACTTATTCATGCGTCGAATCTTATGATCTTCAGCTGTACTTCTGATAGATGTTATCAATACCGATAAAATAATACTAATAATATAGTAAAATGTTATCAATGTTGGCCGCAAATTTAAGCATATTACTTTGCCTGGCAGTTTAAATCAGCTAATCCTTCATGTTATAACAAACAGCTTACATACGTTACCAATATATTAATTTCTTTTGAAAATTAAGAGCAGGAGATGGGATTCAAACCAATTAATTTATTTTTCAATAATTAATGTTTGATAACCAATTTATGATACATTAAATTAAACATAAACTTAATGTAATTAAATTAACCAAAATGTCTTCATGTTACCTATTAGTGGTTTACTGGGGGGGGGGATACAATTATGTTTATATCAGATTATTATTAGTACCTAAAAAAATGATAGGACTACTATAAATTGTAAATACAGCTATTGTTGACACTTGATAGCACGTGATAAGTTTTATAGGAAGTGTATCCTCATTTTCGTGAATAAACAGTGGGAGACCATTTAGATAAAACCTATCCTCCTTACAAATGACCATGTTTGTAGCCCCAATCTCCCCATCACCGGCAATCCAGTCTAACACAGGAATGACGTATTAGACCATGTGACCCCAGATAAAGGTACTACTATCCCAACTGAATATCTTCTTATTTGTTTTAAAATAAAAACTGTGGGTGAGTAAACTCTTCAAATGTTGCATGCACTCTTACAAATCTCCACATTCTGTAAGCTAGCGGACCTCTGGGAAATCTTCATCCGAGACCACATATCTTGTTCTTCTTAGTCGGGCACTAGTACGGATATTAAAAGTATTTGTAACCTTTGCTTCTTTATTTCCAAGCAAAATGGTGGACGTTCCAGTGAAACTAATTAACCCCTGTTTTCTAGATAACAAAAACATGCACGGTAATGCCGGAGAAGGGTGTATTTATTTCGCTCTTGCAGATTGTAAGTAAACACAACGGTGAGGAGGGGAGGAGGAGATATCATTTCAAGCTTCACATTCACTTAATTATTTCATTTCATTTCATTAATTACAACGGATGATGGGAGGGAATTCCACAAGGAGCTAGAATGTTAAATGAATACAATTTGTTATTGCACCATGACGCTTGCGAGCCGCAAACCACTGTAGATTTCACCTAGATCCCTAAGCTCGTTCGTCTGGCAGTCGAGGAGGAAAGTGAGAAATGCTTAAGGTTTATCTTGGAAACGTGTAAGAGAGAATTTAGTTTATATTTGACATTTTATAAATTCTATTTTTGAATACAAGTTAAGATACAACTTAACCTAAAACAGCAGCCGAGATTTATCTTGGATAGCTTATCTAAGTCGTAGGGATGCACAAAGATATTTTTTTAAGTGCGAATTGAAGTCGAATAAAAGTTTAAACATAGGGAGCTTAGCCAAACCAAATTGAAGTTGAAGATAAAGTTTTTGATGTTGTCACATAAATTCTTATTTTAATTTCCAAATTATCCAATACATACATTGAGTTAAACAGTAAGAATTACAGAAAAAAATCTCACAATATTTTACTAGGTTGAACGATATACAATATCCATGAATACGTTATAAAAATATTTAATCACAATGTCACTATTAAAATACTCCTTATTAGCCGTTTTAAAATTCACTATATTATGTTCATATACAGGCCTAGTGAGATATTTCAAATCTACTTACAATATATCGAGGTTTTCTATTACTTTGAAATCTTTCGAAGATGTGAAGGTTAATGTGGGAGTTGAAGTCGGTGCGATGAAGACCTACCTTTGACTTCGACTTAGATATTTGGAAGCTCCATACCCCCCTTCTAAGTTGTCAGCACGTCATATTACTGATCTTAAGGTCTATTATCTACAGTGCCTAGATTTTAGTGTCGTGAAGTCTTTAATTGACAATTTGGTGTATGTTTGTTGTATTATACTTGTAGTATAGTAATTAACATATGTTAATGTACCCTGTAAATAAATCAAATATGAATAAATACTTTCATGTACTATATGATCTCACTTTATTGCCAGTAATTGTAATGTTTGTGCATAAATAGCATAAATCCACATATATAAAATTATTTTAATTAGCATCTGTGGTAGTTTCTGTATATTAATAAATTGGATGAACAATGAGAGGGAGATCGAGTTTAGAGTTTAAGTTGGATGCACTGTGAGTGGATTTTCCTAAATGTTTTTACCCTCTCCCTCCACGAAAATGTGGGTACGTATGTAAAAAGAGGATAGTTTTAACCTTTTCAATAAATTTCACCAAATAGATAGTTTTAGGAATATACCTGATTACACAAAGCCGATAGTGATAAACTAAATTAATAGAGATGTGTTAAAACTTTTTCCTATAACACGGAAGTCGAGAAACATCTGGTACAATCAGATCTTCAAAATGTAATAATTCTTGAGCTGTAAGCCTCCAATTTGTAATCGACCCTTTCTTCTTACGTTTGTCTCATCTTATCCGAAGAGTGTCTTTTAACATCGCCCGCCATTGTTCGCGTCTTGAATTTAGGGGCTGCTGGCTCATTACCTACTTGGTGGTGGGATTACTATCTATAGAACGTTCCACTCTTACATTGCAGTAAAGGCGCTTAGAGACACTCGTCGTCTCTTTTTCAGCCCAGAGGAATCCCAGTTGGGGCAGTCCTTTTTATACTCAGCGTAGTTGCCATTTTATAAATTCAAAAAACATATTTATTTAAATGATTTAACATTGATATAAAATGTATTATTCATTGGTGCATCGAGTGAAAGAAATTTAAACTATTTTAATAATGTGATTTATTTAAAAGGTAAAAATATACATTTTATACCAGTTTCACGGAATTTCTAACTAATATATCACGACATAATTCTCGTTTTTACTGTGTGAAGAAGACAATCATTTTAGGCCTACTGTATTAATAGTCATACGCAATTATTACAAAATCTGAACAGAATATCTTTTATTTGAAGCTTGGGGAAAATAAAATTGACAGAATTTGATAATTTTTGAAACATTAAAATAGTTATGAACGGTTGACCTATCCGCTTCAGTGGCTGTGTGGTCTGATGCGCTAATCTCGAAGTAAGCTAGCCTGCGGATGACGGGGAATCTCGGCCGGATATACCGAGGGTAGTTATCCAAAATGGTTTTCAACTCTAATTCAATGCAAATATATAATCTAAATATTACCTTCCTAATCCCTAAAACCATTGGCTTAATTAATACATAGGCGTATATTCTGAACGGTTAGTAAGACATGGTGATAAAATAATAATAGAGTTGACTCGCTATAAACTTTTATTTTACTTCACAAGGGTATATATTACGCCAGGCATGAGCACTATCACTTCAACTGTAACAAATAATTCTAAGAGCTTCCACTGCGCTTCCAAACTGT